>WYDI02018774.1:0-20854 GCA_009867235.2 Psittacus erithacus | reverse complement strand
GGAGCAAGCTGCTCTAGTGGAAGGTGTCCCTGCCCGTGGCAGGGATTGGAGCTGGAGGAGCTTTAAGGTCCCTTCCAGCCCAAACCAGGCTGTGGTTCTGATTCCCACGCTGTAGCAAAGGGGTTCTTTGGAGGAACCTCCTTTCCCGCTGGGTTACTCAAACAGCAGCTCGAACAGTCACATATATGGAAAAGCTGAAAGTCCTGACCATGCTTTTGGCTTCTCTTAATGCATTTTAGCAGCAGGGAAGAGAGGAGTGAGTTAGGGACCAGCTGGAAGCGTGCAGAGCACCAAGGGTGCTCCGAGGAGGAGCACGGCGCTGGGAACTCCTCCACAGCAGCAGGGATGGTGGGAAAAGTAATAGAGCTCAAAAAAGAGAAGTGGGAACAGATTCAAAGAGGCCTTTTCAGGCAGTGGGTAATTTGTGTACACCCTGGGCCACGCTGAGGTGAACAGGAGTGAGGTGAAGGCAGCATAACCAGACTAAGCACCAAGGGGAGGCAAAGAGGCTGAGCTGAGCTTTAAATGAGGAGCGAGATGCGGTTGTTTAAACCCGACCTGAGGACAGCCCATTTCCTGACTAAAGGCTGGGTTCTAACAAAGGATTTCCACAAAACTGCCCCTCGTGGCCTGAACTTAACCCTGTGTGTTCCTGATCCCGCAGTGGGAAGAGGAGTCTCAGGGGAGCCTGATCCTTCCTTTTCCCATCCAAGCAAAACCATGCTCTTCCACCCAGGAAAACCCACCAGGACCAAGAAACACCTTTGTGTTGATTGCCCTGAATGGTTGTGTTTGTTCCGCTCAGGGGAGAAATTACTTTGACCTTTTTGGGTGTTGGAACACAGAGCTCAACACCCATGACTGTGAAAAGGCTGTTTGGGTGTTTGATGGGATGAGCACAGTAAAGGAGGCTGGTTAAAAGCTTGAATGTGCCAGTGTTTGATGTTCTGTAGTGCACTTTTAAAGCAGTGTTAGCACTTTGCTAGTGTTTTCCTGAATTCCTGGGGCTGTGTCTTCCAAGGAAGAGAGAGTTTATCACAGCAGAGGTGCTGAAGCCTTTCACAGTCACACCAGGCTGGAAAGTGATATTTCAGTAAGTTCTTCTCACAGCCAGCTCTCAGTTCATCCCCATGTGCAGAAGAAGCAGGAAGGAAGATAGTGGATGTCAGGAGGAGGTGATCTGGCTGGCTGGCCTGGTAAAATCAGAACCAGCCTGAGGCTGCTGATGAAATCCTAGGTTGGTTTGGGTTGGAAGGGACCTGAAAGGTCTGAGACTCTTACACAGTAACTGAGATGTAGCTGATTTTTCCCCACTGTGGCATGGAGTAAATGGGACATTGCTTTGGTGGCTGCTTTTGCTTCTGATTAGGGGTCCCTGTGTACTGTGAGCTCTATTTCATCTATTACATGTCTATTCATATCCTCAAGCTGGATACTCGCCATATCCAGTCCCTTCTATCACCACAGTCCCCAGATCAATGCGGGTTGTGCTAGCTGGCCTTGAAGTGACAAACCTGCTTTTACTGCTCCTGGCCCATATGAGCTGCGCTGTGCAGAGCTCCGGATGCGATCTGCTCTCCATGGCCAGCAGCAAACTGGATGTGCAGCTGGGGCTGGAACCCAGCGCCTGGGATGGAGCAGCTCAGTAATTGCAGCCAGCTCGATGTGAAAGCTGGCTCGAGGGGGGAATACACCCAATTTCAGTGTTTATCAAGTGAGGTTTGGGAGGGTAGAGGCTGTTCCACATGCACTGGTTGAGAGTCCTTGCGGGCCAGTTAGCGTATCCAGTGTCTGACTGCATCCGTACAATTCCTCAAGGACCTTAAGCAACTGCACCTGCTGACACCAAAGTGACTCAGGCTGAGCCTGGAGCAGCTTGGGAGCAAAGTTAAACAAATAAAACTATGGAGCATTTTTACATCATGCTCCAGTTCTCATTTCTGCCTGAAATGAGAGGAGCTGAAATTGGGTGTGAAACCGGGCTATTGAGGGAATTGAAGCGCACGTGTTACACGGTATTTGTGTTACAAAAGCATTCAGGGGATGCAGTTGACATGGAGCTTGCTTTGTGGCTGGTTGGAGATGGCCAGGCGGGTGTTTCTATAGCGGGTTTCCAATCATTAATTCTCCTGATGAGCAATGTGCTGTTTGCTGAGCAAAGTGACAGCTCAGTTGACGTTCACCCCAAAAAGCACATCCTGTGAAGCCTCTCATTTGGCTGCCAGTGTAATTAATTCCATCACAGAGACTTCGCGTCATTATTATTTCATCATTAGGTAACTTTTCTTTTGGCCTAACCCTGTCTTTATAAAGTCTGGAGTCAGATAGGAACATAGGCTTGGTGATAATGGAGGGTTTTGAGGGGTTAGGGTGTTTTCTTTAAAACCGGGGATTTTTTTGTGCTGCCTGCCTTAGAAAAGGAGGGCTGAGATGCATTTTGGCCAAGCCAGCTCTGGGGCACAGCTACTTCTGCTTTCTTCTAATCCCCTCCAGCCTGCTGCTTCCCAGCCGTCTGGCCTAGGGTTGTCTGGCTCTGTTCTCTGAGCTCATCTCAGGCTGCCCAGAGCCGGGATCCCGGTGCGAGCCAGGACAAACAGCGCTGGAGGCCTTGGGCCACCATCCCGTGGAAGTAGGACGGGGCTCTGCGGATCTCGGGATCTCGCCTGCCTGATCGTTTCGCCTTGCCTGCAGCAGAATGAAGGAGCACTTTGTCTTTCTCCCTTTTAGCGCAAGGGCTCAGGCTTTCCGATTGTTGCAGCAGCGATAACTTACGGGGAAAAAAATAAAAGGAAAAAAAGGACAAAAAGAGGAAAAGGAGGAAAAAGAAATCTGGCTGCGTTTGGGGGTAATCGGGACCGTTCGAGTGGGCGCCGGACCCTGTCCCCACTCCTGTCCCTACCGCAGCCGCGGAGGGACCCGGACGGGTCCCCTCTGACTCCCTCCTCCCCAGATTGCGGGTCCCCTCCCTCTTCCCAATCCCTAGGGAAGCGGCCCGGGCTGCCCTCAGGTCCCCCCTCTCAGACGGGGGGATTGCCGGGACAGATCAGGAGGGGATGAGGCGGAGGAGGAGGATGTGGTGGAGGAAGGCGGCGAGGGAGGGATGGATGGAGAGGGGCGGGAGGCGGCGGGGCGGGCGAGCCGCGCTGGCAGCACCGTGCCGGCAACCAGCTCCCTCCGCCGGGCTGAGGCTGCCTCCTTCCCCCCCGGGGCTTCAACGGCACCGGCTCCTGCAGGCAAGAAGCCGCTTTTGTGATGGAAAGCGCTGGGAGGGGGGGAACGACGCGGACCACGACCATCTCCGCCCCGCTCCTGCGGTCCAGCCCGGCGGAGCTTCTGTTCCCCCATCCCCGCTTAGGGCTGCGGGGACCGGGCAGCCTCAACAGCTCCTCCCGCAGTATCCGGGGGCCGCAGGATTCCCTCGTCCGCTCCGAGAGCCCCGGCAGCTGCTTGACAACAGGAAACAATGTGTAGTGAATGGAAAAAGGGGGTGGCGCCGGCTGAACAACTTCCCTTTACATCACTGCCCAAATAAGGAGCTTTAAACTCACCTTTTCTGTTGCAGCCCGGCAGAAGATCCCCCCGGAGCCCCCGGTCCCCACCGCCCGGCGGGCAGAGCCATGGGAGAGCCGCGGCTGCCGAGCGGGGGGCGAACGCAGGTAACGGACCCGGTCCTGCTTCCATGCTGCGGGACGGGGAGGGGGGGTATGAGCTCTACTCCATAGATACGTATTATTAATTATTCCTTGTATCTGCCGTGGAGAGGGAAGAGCAGCCGGTGAGCGGTAATTACGAGCACTTGTAACAGGCGGGCACAGGATGAGGTCACTGCAGTGAGTAACGCGGAGTTACTGGATGCCGGGTTACTCCACAGTGTAAACACCGAGGGGTTGTTTCTCTTGATCCGGCGCCAGGCAGCCCGGGTGCCTGCCCTGGCACTGGCACGAACTGTTCTGCTCTTAATTGGCGGCCACCTCTAATTAAGGTCCTGCGAGCTGGGGACTCCGACTGGCCGCACCATGGGGCAGGGGTGAGCTGCCCGTCCCTCTGTCTGGGACGGATTTCCTCCTTATCACTTGTACAGGAAAGCAAGCGGGCAGCAGAGGGGTTGTTCCCGGGCCACACGTGATGCGAGGGAGAAGCTCTGTGAGTGAATTCCCTGTGTGGGCTCCTGGCAAGCTGGCTTTCCCAGTCCAGAGCCCAATTTACCTGCTGGGCTGCTGCAAGGAGGCCAGAGGGGCTGGATGCAGGGAAGGAGGAAGACTCCTCCTGTGTCTGGGGCTGACCGTCTGTGTGCTTTATCCTTTTCAAGTGTTTCTGGCTGCTGATGAGCACCTGCCCATCAGCATATAATGAGGCAGCTTTAAGAAATGCATTAAGTCTGAGTAAATGAACGCTAACGATTTAAGCTTCTTAATCCTCCTCGATGGAAATGAATAACGCTTTGGATGCACCCAGAGGTGTGATCAGAGATGCAAGCACGCGCTGAGCGGCTCTATGCAAATGTGGGGATCGTTATTCCGGGAAAAGGCACCATGCATCATTTTCTTTTACTTTTCCTCCTTGTTCTGTAGCTAATCCCCACTATCGGGAGAGCACCAGGCACTTTTACCCAGTTCCACTCTGGCAAGTGGAAATGTCTGGAGCAGCTGACATGGTGATTTATGGTGTGAGCAATAGAATCCAAGTCCTGCTCCGCTGCTTGAGGATAACCTGTTGCTTACAGGCTTTTAGTTTCCCTGGTGTTGAAAGATGAGTTGTGTCAGCGTGCAGAGCCAGGTTTAACCTGCGCTGTCTGCATGTCCTGATAGTCCCTTTGTCAGAACTCTCATCTCTCTTACTCTATTTGGCTTCAGGGCTCCTCGAGGAGCTGTTTGTGCTTGTTGGGGACTGTCATGCTTTTCTTAGTGCCTCAGGAACTTCTCATTCTGGTTCTTGTAGGAGAGCTTTCACAATGCTGTCAGAGTGTGTTTCCCTGATAAGAATAGGTGGGATTTGTGTGGGGTGGGATCTTGTGATTCTCACCTGGCGTCTGCATCCCTAGAAGTGCTCAAGGCTAGGTTGGACGGGGCTTGGAGCGACCTGGTCTAGTAGAAGGAACCCCTGCTGTTGCAACTTTAAGGTCCCTTCCAACTCAAACCAGTCTGTGATTCTGTGATTCCATGAGGAGGTTCCAAAGCCCATTGCAATGCATCTCATCGTCCCCATCCCCTTCCTGCCTCCCCCTTCTTAGCAGACAGGTCAAACTGAAGGGCTCCTAGAAATATGATTTATTTCATCCCTAGAGAATTAGCCTTCAGTGGAGGATGCAGAGGTATTGTGTAGATGGTGGGAGTTGATGTGTGCTGTCCCGACTTACTCCTGAGAAGATAAGCCACATGCCTCCAAGGCTTGCCGTCGGGCTTCTCGGACTGGTGAAAGATTCACTGCAGTCTTTATTAAGGAAATGAAAAAGAAAATGCATTGAGGACTTGTGTAAACTGTGTGTCACAGAAAAAGCTTTGAGAAGTTACTGCTGGGTTAGCTGATGAATGTGTTGCCACCAAACTGCATGTGGCAGGTCTGGGCTTTGTGTCCTCTGGGGCACATTCAGCACGCAAAGTGCTGTGCAGCCCCTGAGAAATGCCTTTGAGGAGCCCTCTCCTCTCCTGGGGAGCTCTTGCGGCATGAAGGAAAGGGACTTATCCCTGCGGCTGGCTATTTTCATCCTAACACACAGTGGCCACTTCAAATTTCTCTGTGTCAGACATCATCTGTTTCAGGAACGTGTGTACGTCCCTCTTGCATCTTCCATACTGTCCGAGGGGCAAGGTTTCTTCACCCCTTGCCCTGCTAAGTGGCAGGAAAAAGGAGAGACAGGACCACAGGCTCTGCTCATTTGGTTTTCCTGACTGAGCAAAAGCGTGTTCTTGCAGCTGGGGTGGAGGAAAGGGGGGGGAGCGTGAGCAAACTCAGAAATGTTTGCAGTTTGCTCTTGAAAAATCGCCGTCAATAGAATAGCTCAGTGTTCAGCTGGGGCAGTCTGCAGCGTGTGTGAGCGTGATCGGATGTGGGGGACTACTGAGGGATCCGGTGGGGTGAGTCCCTGGAGAAACGCTCTCGCAAATCAGATTTATCCTGAAGTTCCCAACAAAAGCGCTGTTGAGAAACCTCTCCCGGGCTGCAGGGATAAGGCAGCGCTGACATGGGTGGGTTAGCAGTAATTGGAGAGAGCCGGGAAGTGTGTCCCGGCTGGGGAAATCACCGCCGCTGGCCTGTTGATTGGGTGGCAAGTCATTAATGAGGGGCTCCTGGGAACTCCCTTGCCCTACGTCACTGGCAAAGTCCCATGGCCCCATCGGGTAGCTCCTTCTGAGTTAGGAAAGCTGGCTTCCCCTCGCCTCCCCTCCTCACTGAGGTTCCCTCTGGCTCCGAGCTCGGAGGAGCTCTCCCGACATAACTTCTGGCCACATTTGGCTGCACGCGTTGAGTGCAGAAAGGGTTTCAGCAGACTCGCTGTTCCTAAAGCACTTGAAAGCGGTTAATTTCTTGGCACGGGGGTTCAAACTTAGGGGAAAAAGCCCCAAAAGCCTCTGGAAAAGAAAGCAGTTGATTTAAAATGTACATTCAATGTTATTGCCTCTGACTTGAAAGAAGCTGCTTGTTAGTAGATCTTGATAGCTCTGCTGGGCTCGGCAGGCAGTAGGGCCAGTTGGGATGCAGGGATATTGTGTTTTCCATCCTGTCCATTAAACTTTGCCGAATTCTTCCTACCTTTGGCTTGTTAATCCGCTCCGATTTCTCACTGGTGCTCCCTCTCCTGGGCTCTGCCGAGACCACCTTGCATGAGGACAGTTGCGATTAGTGCTCCCGCTGTGCCATGACTTGAATGCAACAAAATGGGCTTTCCCAGGTCGGCTTTGCACAGTCAGCTGGGATCTCGGTGCCTATAATCGGTGCAGTAATCACAATGGAGATTCTTATCCTGCCGGGCTCTAATTACACGCCTGCATAAGGTGAACCTTTTAATGAGCGTCAAAAGACGCATTGTGTGTCAGGGAGGGCCCGTGTTCAAGGGACTAAGGGATTATTCAGTCATTCAAAAAACATTTGCTGAAAGTAAATGTGCAATAAATCTTCCTTATCCTCTACACCGCCTCATTTTCTTTGCAAAGCCCTGAACTAAGCCCAACCCCTCCTTCTTAGGAAGTCCAGGCTGTTTCTAGCCCATAGAATCATAGAATAGTTAGGTTGGAACAGACCTTAAGATCATGCAGTTCCAACCCCCCAGCCATGGGCAGGGACACCTCTCACTAAACCATGTCACCCAAGGCTCTGTCCAGCCTGCCTTGAACACCACCAGGGATGGAGCATTCACAACTACCCTGGGCAGCCCATTCCAGTGCCTCACCCCCCTCACAGTAAAGAACTTCTTCCTTATATCAAATCTAAACTTCCCCTATTTAAGTTTGAACCCGTTACTGTTGTCCTATCACTACAGTCCCTAATGAGCAGTCCCTCCCCAGCATCCCTATAGCCCCCCTTCAGACACTGGAAGCTGCTCTGAGGTATCCACGCAGCTTCTCTTCTCCAGGCTGAACAGCCCCAACTTTCTCAGCCTGTCTTCATACAGGAGGTGCTCCAGCCCCTGATCATCCTCGTGGCCTCCTCTGGACTTGTTCCAACAGCTCCATGTCCTTTTTATGTTGAGGACGCCAGAACTGTATGCAATACTCCAAGTGAGGTCTCAGTGTCAGAGCGCAATGAGATGAGCAGAGGCATCCCTGAGCCTTAACCACGTGGAAATCCTCTGAGAAGCCTTTTCCCTTAGCGGAACAGTATCTAAACCATTTAAATACATCTAAATAGTATTTTTGTAGCCCTTTTGTTTTCCCAGTTGTATGGAAAATTCAGTCTGGGGGCACTTTTGGGAAGTGCTCAGCCACTTTGAAGCGGGGATAGCTAAGAGGAA
The DNA here is from genome assembly GCA_009867235.2 of Psittacus erithacus. Classification (NCBI taxonomy): domain Eukaryota; kingdom Metazoa; phylum Chordata; class Aves; order Psittaciformes; family Psittacidae; genus Psittacus; species Psittacus erithacus. The sequence continues at coordinate 12,906 of WYDI02018774.1, read as the reverse complement.
AACATGAGTGAGATCAAGTTTTCCTACCTTCCCAGAATGGACTTGCTGTAAGCACGGACTGCTTGTTCCTCATTGCCTTGACACCCATGTACCACCTCGCGTAGGCACAAAGCCTTGCAGGGCTGTAGGAGCAAGCAGGGGGGTAAGCCACTGGCACAAGCTCAGAGGAGAGCATCTTCAGCGTGGTGGAAAACTTCATTATACATTGATGATATGAGAATCTTTCTTGTGCAAATGAGGTTTTCAGTTTCAGCAGCTCCTCAGTCTCCAGATCCTAAGTCGCCTTTTCCACGCCATTTATCCAGACCTTTCCTTCTTCCTTCCTCAGACTTTGGAGGGTCGCCTGCTCATTAAGCCATTATTCAGGCTTTGCAGCCCTGAGAGGCTGTGGGGTTTCAGTTATTTCTGCTTCTCACTTAGGCCTACAGATTTTAAGCAGGAAGGCAAGGTGTGTCAGAAATTGGCTGGATCCAGCTGAATTCCGACATAGGATTTGGGTTTCTTTGCTAAGGTTGGTCTCAGATGCATCGCGACCTGGAGGGGTTTGCTGAGTGCTCATTTGGTGGTGCAGTGTAGAGGGGAAACCTCAGGAGAATCCAGTGAAATTGAGCCTGGCTCTTTTCCCAGCAAACCTGGTTCCTTGAATTCTTTACTGCCACGCTGCTACATCCGGATTGAAATCCAACTTCTGCATTGCTTAGATGGTCTCTCCTCAAGGGCAGTTCATTACTTTGCAGAACTCAAAAGGCAAGAAACAGCCAAAACTCTTAATGCTATAACCACCTTCTATCACTTCTCATAAGAATTACTAGTGAATTTAAATCTCAGGAATACATGGACTGGCCTTTGTCTTCAGTCGTATGATTATTCTCTTGATAGCCCTGTCTGTTCTCACTATCATAGCAAAATCTGAGCCAGTGATGACAAAGGGGCCCAAGAGGTGTTGTGAGCTCATTGTATTCCTGATTCAGGTCTTGGGGTAAAAAGACAACTAGATAAGTCTATGACTGGGCTCCTGCACCCCAAAAGTAACATGGTCAGATAAGTTGTGGGTTAAATGCTGTAGAGGTCTGCATCACACTTGCATCTGCCGTCTCCATCCTTTTCATCTGATGAAGGTGAATGTGTGGTTGTTATTTAGATAGTGGGGTACAGGGTTCACAAAACAGGTTGTGAAACTCAGGGCTTCTAGGAGCTTTTAGAGGGTTTAGGAGGAACACCCTGGGCTTTTGGCTGGTTCCTCCTGCCCCAAGCTGCTGGGAGATGCCCAGGAAAAGGTGTCCGATGGAAAGGCTCTTCCCATTCCCTGCTGTTTAGGGTTGAGGCAGTGAGGACTGAAGGGATGCAGTGAGTGACCTGGGGCCAATGCAGAGGGTTTGTCACTAACAGCAGTGTGTTTCAGAGTTTTCCATGAGGCATTGCTTACTCTTTAAATAGCTGCCCACGGGTTTCCTGTGTTCCCTCCTGCCCTTTATTCAGTTTTTTGGGGTTTGTTGCCTTCTGGGGAGATTTACTAATGTAAAGCTATAGGAAAACTGACGATGGGGCGAAAATGAGTTGAACAGAAATGCAAAATAAAGAAGTTTCAGAACGTTCATGTGTTCTGGAAAGCGCTGGGATGTACTGTGACTCTGTAACGGGCTGGTTTGCAGTTGCCACACTATTGCCACAAGGGAGTAAATCTGACAAACGCCTATGGAGGCAGCACAGCCACACCAGGTTATGTGAGCTGCAGAGGAACAAGTTAAGGGTGATGAGTTGGTTGGGTGTGAGGAAAGATGGAGGGGTGATGGCTGTTCCTTGAGGGGATGATGAGTATTGTGTGGCGTTTGTGGAGTGGCTCTCCTTAGAAGAGCTGTTCACAGCAGTTATTCTTTGTACATGTGAAAGCAGCTAAGGGATTACTCAAATGTGAGGTCTCTTGGCATCCCATCTGGAGTGCTGGTCTGAATGGGGAAGTTTCTGTTGCAGGGGATGTCAGGGCTGGTAGGGGCAGGACAAAGCGTTCCTGTGTGTATTTGAACTCACCAAAAATGCATTGGGTTTGTGCACATTTTTAAGAGGAATATAGAGTTTTGGTCATGTTTGAAAGAGAAATGCCTTCATTTTGAAGGCTTGGAGTGCTTGACTTTGGAGCAGAACAGTGCAAGGAGAGGTCAGGCTAGAACCAAGTGCAAAAATAGAGCTGTAGATACCTGCAGAAGAATGTGAAGCTTTTCAGAGCTGGAAGTTGAGCTGGGTGTTTAATTGCCTGCCCAAAACTTGCCCATAGTGCTCAGGTATTTCCTTCATGACTTTCTCAGGCTAAAATTAACAAAACCTACAGACAAACCACTCTTCCCCCCTATTTCACCACCCTGTTTACATGAGAAAACTGGCTGGGACACAACAGGGTGACCACTGTAGTCTGGAATAAGTGTAGGCTTCTTCTGGAAGTGAGGAGCTCTGCTGGATGCTATCCTGCAAGTGTTTCTGGCCAATGTCCTGTGGAAAAGTGCATGCCTCAGTTCTCACTTCTGTAAAATGGGGTTAAAAATACTCTTCCCTCCCTCCCTCCCTCCCTGCCAGGAGCATTGCCACATTCCCTCCGCAGCAGCTTGTAAAACACCACAGAGTTTTTTCCACCAGCGTGAAAAATGCTAAATAAAGGTGTATTGATACTATTTTAGTCTATATTCTATGCTAGAATGAATGACTACAAATACCTATGAAAACATACTATGGTAAAGATGTGCTGTTAGGGTTCATGAGCAAGCTAGGCTGATGAAGTGGTTGCTTTTGAGCACTGATGGCCCAGCAACCACTCAGAAAGCCCCCAAATGGGTAAAAGAGACCCAAGAATCACCTAAGACCTTTCTCACATCATACAAGTAGAGCTGCCAGCAGCACAGGCTGGATCTTCACATCTGATAGCATCCTACAGTAATGACTCAGTGTCTAATGAGTTTACTGCTGTGGTTTGTATCATTACAAAGGTAATCCTTTTAATTCAAGGAGCATTTACTAAAACCAAACCCTCGCTGCTTTTGCAAACCTGCTCTGAAAGGCGCCTTTTGCATTCAGTTGAGTGAGGAAGGCTGAAACCATTGCTGCCAAAGTGAAGGGTTTTTTCATAACCCTAAGGCAGCGCTGTGCTGCTGCTCTGCTGAAGAAAAAGCCTGCAGTGTTGGTTTTATTATGCATTATGCAAGGTTTGGGTCTTTAAAGACGTTAAGGGAAAGTCCCAGATGAGGACGTGGTTGCCTTCTATTCTCCATGGAATGTAGTTGCTTTTCACTTCTGCCTGTAACTCATTGCCATAGACGTGGTCTGCTGCCTGTGTGTTTTGATCTGTCATCCACCTGTGGGGATTTGCTGCAAAGTGAGCAAATACTTTGCGTTCGTATTTGCATTCATCAGAATTCAAGCTTATTCTGAAGCCTGGAAATGGATTGCCAAAATGTGAAACCAGCGGTTAAATCTTTCCAAGTAAGCAGGTGTAAAGGCAGAAATGAATTGTGGGAATAGAACGGAAAGACTCCAATCCCACTTCTTCTGAGCTCTGGAAATCTTTGCTGGCAGTCAGGGCTGTATCTTGCTGGTCCTGGGAGCCTTCTGGTTGTGGATGTGTCAGTCATGTCAAGCACAAAACTTGACAGAAGAGTCTAAGCTGGACATTGCTGGCTAGTTTTTATTTGGGATTTTTTCTTTCTGAACCCATTTTGTCCATCTTAGAGCGATACCTTCCTAAGTGAACAGTAATTTGGTCATGTGGAATCATAAAGTCACAGCATGCTTTGGGTTTGAAGGGTCCTTAACAATCATCCAGTTCCAACCCCATGGGCAGGGACACCTTCCACTGGACCAGTGGGCACTGGCACAGGGTGCCCAGAGAAGCTGTGGCTGCCCCATCCCTGGCAGTGTTCAAGGCCACGTTGGACACAGGGGCTTGGAGCAAGCTGCTCTAGTGGAAGGTGTCCCTGCCCGTGGCAGGGATTGGAGCTGGAGGAGCTTTAAGGTCCCTTCCAACCCAAACCACTCTGGGATTCTGTGATTCTATGTCAGTCCAGTCCCAGCAGCGGTGGAGACAGCCGAAGCCTCCATCTGCCCACATACTGAGAGCAGGCTGCCCACAGCCCGAGTGGGGAGAGCAGTGTGGGAGCCCCCTGAAAACACACCCAGAGTTTCATGTGAATGGGAACTGCGGCTTTGCATGCCTCAGACCTCAGATAACTGAATGAACGTGAGTGCTGAAGTGGGGGGGTTTGATTTAGAGAAGCTCCGGTACTTGGTACTTTCCTACTGTTGCACCAGGTCGGTGGCAGAGCTCCGATTGCCTTTCACAGGACAGGGCACACCATCTGGAGGGGTCATTCTGCCCCACTTTGCTGGGCAAAATATTTTGCATCTTGCAGTCAAGAAAGCTGCTTTTGGAATGTGGCATTTGGATGGAATGGTTTCTATCTCTGTTCAAGAGTATGCTGTTGCATGCCTGGGTATCGAAGGTACCTGCCCATGTCCCATCCCCAAGACACTTAAAAAGTGGTATCTTGATTCAGTTTCCATCTCTGCTTGCATTTGCACTGCGGTGCCTGCTCGGTGCTTGGGCTGTCGCAGGGAGGACTTGTACCCAGTGCCAATGAGCCCGTTTGTGCTCTGGGTGTGTGCATGTGTGAGAGCAGGCGCAGGGGATGTTTTCCATTGAACGGTGTTATTTCTGGCGCTGCTGCTTTTTCTGTAATCACTGTGGAAACTGTTGTGCTTGGGGGTTCATCAAGGAAACACTGTGAAGTTCTTCAAGGGAGAAATATATTAAGCAAGTGGCTGTGATACTGGTTTCATAAGGGCTCACTTTAATTGGGAACAGTGTATTCAGGAGATTTTTATTGGCTGTGTTTCTAATAGAGTTGAGAAACAGCTGAAGTGAAATGGCAAAGAAGCACCCAGGATACTGGAAAAAGGGAGGTTTGGTGCTTGAATTCTGGTGCTGTGTTGTATGGTGGTGCTTCAGGAAAGAAAAATAACATCAGTTAGCTTTTATTATGAAGAGGAAAGAAATCTGAAGATAGCTGGGATGATCTTAGAGGAATATGAGAAGTTACAGATGAATGTATATGGTGATAGGGGGGTTTTAGACCTATTTATGGGTGTCCTACTCCATTATGGCAGCAAATGGCTCTGTTAGAGTAGCCTGGCACGGCTTCACCACATGGCTGAGGCTGGATTTGGGATGGTGATGTGCTGTGGTGCCCAGATATGGGAGCATCTCCTGTGCACTATGCACAGGGTGGGAAATGTGGTGGAAGAGCCCCTGGACCTGCTGCTGCTGCTGGAGGAGCCACCTCCAGATAGGAGCTGCTCCATAAAGACAGGAGTTTCTGAGCCAAAGCTTTGTGTGCAGGGAGGTGCAGCTGACGCGCAGCGTGTGTTGGGTGAGGAGAAGCTCCCCATGACCCAGCTTCAGTGTGCGCTTGAGCCCAGAACCCCTCTGTGTGGGCTGCGCCCCCAGAGCGTGAGCAGCAGCTCAGGGAGGGGATCCTGCCCCTCTGCTGTGCTTTGGGGAGACCCCTCCTGCAGTCCTGATCCAGCTCTGGGGCAGGGGTTGGGACTGGATGAGCTTTAAGGTCCTTTCCAACCCAAACCAGGCTGGGATTCCATGATCTGGGAAGAGAAGCGTACGGTGTATTACTGCAGGGAGAGGACCTCGTGCAGCTGGAGTCTGCACTTCCTATGCCATGCAGCCTGCGCACTCAAGGCTGTTGTAGTCCCATGTCCAAAGAGAGCAGTGAGGACGTTCATCCTCCTGCTGCAGCTCCCCACCAGTGCAGGGCTGTCTTCTCTTCCTATAGTGTATTAGTGGCAGAGTGATACGCATGGGCTATGCTTAACCAGGTAGCATGGCATTCCTCCCAGATAACATGACAGTTCTGTATGGATATGGAAACAACACTGTTCACAAATTGGGAAGGAGCTTCTGGGGAACTTTAAAAACTCATGTTGTAGGTGCAGCACAAAGCAGTCTGGTCCTGGGTGCTTGCACGAGGTTGTGAAGGGCTGGCATTCTGTGCAAACATTAACTGTTAACCCTCACTAAATTGCAGTTTGAATGATTGAATTTCCCCAATTCCTTCTTTGATATAGGAATTATATCTTATTTCACTTATTTCTCCTCTGTGCTTCACATACTGGGGGTGTCATTATTCCATGTCAAGGAGCTGATCTAACCCAGTCCAGAGACTGGATTATACCATTGCTGCTTCTTGAAGCACAAGGACTTGACATGCTCAATCACATCAGTTCACCTTGCTCCGCAGCCTGTCTCTGGAGGATGCAACAAGCTTTGCAACACGTCTCCCATGGGGTAAACTTCTGTCATTCTGGAGGTTCTTGTTCAATATCATTAATCACTCATTCATAATCAGAATATCACCATCACATACCAGAAATTACATGTATCGGACAAACTGGCCATGTGGTCCCAACTTCAGGGAGCTTACCATCACGGGGAGATAGCGCATGGACAGGAGGAAAACAAAGGGTTATAGTGGCCAGGAGGTGAGGTGGGTTCACCAGCTTTCATGTCTCCCATATATTTTATTTGTGGTGCTTTAGAGTGCTCCTTTTCATTGGCATTTGTGGAGAGGCTGATGCCGGAAAGAGGAAGGGAGGTTTTGTCTATGCTATACATATTTGATGTTTTGCATTTTAATAATTGCCTTAATAATTTACTCAAACTCGCCTCTCACTTTATTTTGGGATCTCTGGAGGCATTCTGTTTGCTTAACACTCTGAAAGTCTTCACAGCATTCAGCAAATGATTTAAGACTATTGATTTGTATGGCACCCAGTACGAGCTTCATGGTAGCGGTGTGCAGAAATGATGGTTCTTCCAGGACCACTTCACCCACCATTGAAATAGAGCCTCCTCTGATTAACAGGAGAGCAGGGAGTGAGATGGACAGATCCGTACAATTTGATGACCTCAGCAATTAATTATTTATTGAGCTTTTAATTTTGTATCCATCATTCCAGCTCTGTCTCCCCTGACTTTCCAGAGCAGTTGCACAGAGAGGTAAAGCATCAGCAGATGCCTTTAAGAGGGACAGTTGCAGCTTTGCTTAGAGCAGCTCAGCAGTGCCTGTGTTAACCTCTGAGGCTCTGGAGAGGAGCTAATACCTACCTTGCCCCTGGGTATTTCAGGTATTCAGAGACCCTTGGTCCTAAGCCTTTATTCAAGAGCTGTGTTTTCCCCAGTACTGCAAACTGTTAGGCAGATGAGAGTCTTAATCCATCCTGGCCCTGGAGCTGATGTGTGCATAAGCCTCTGTTTTCTCTGGCTGCGGACTGAGAAGGGTTGCCATTGTTGTAGTTAGCATCTCACATCACAGAAAAACTGCTTTCCTTGGGTCTTGTGCTTCAGGGCTCCCAGCAGATGTCTGCAGGGATCAGGAGGGTGGTTTTTCTAAGCACACAAGCAGCTGAGGATGCTTTGTCTTGCTCTTTAGCTTTCCCCCATCTTTTTGGAAGGATTAGGGGTGGCCTCAACTAGTAGCAGGACACTAAAGTTTGGGATAATAATGTTTGGTTTTGGTGTCCGTGCCCATGGCAGGGGGTTGGGACTAGATGATCTTAAGGTCCTTTCCAACCCTAACTGTTCTATGATTCTATAATCTGGTGCTATCAAGCATCAGCTTTTGTGGATGTGACTGTTTCCTTCTTTGGCTGTATTGTTTTGCTTGTGGATTCGGGATTGCTGTGTTTGTGACTCAGGAGACATCTCATGATACTCATGGGATTTTCTTCTTCCTTTACTGCCAGCAGCACTTGTGGGACCTCTGCACACCTGATCATTTCCAGAATCTCTGGGGTAGTTGGGAGCTTGTGTGCAAGCCCCAGAACTGCTGAGTCTCCCACACTTGTGCTTTTAGTTACTGGTTTTTATGGAAGCCACAGTAAAATATGCAGGACAGGAGAAAAGATGGATCTTCTGCTCCCATCCAGCCTCTAGCTGAAACTATGCAGCTATGGGCATGGTGGAGTGCATGGAGCAGCAGAAAGGGACTGAGGAGACCTAGTCCGTCTACTTCATCAAGCAGTAGGTATGTCAGTCCATCCAGCTTCCCGATGCCTCCCACTGCTATGATGGGAGCAAGTCATTTTTTTGGGTTAAAAAAGGCACAAATTATTGAGGAGCCTTCATTGTGTGGACAGATCCTGCCACCAGCTTGGGATTGTTCCAGATATGGGAAATGAAACATGACTTAAAGAGCTTTTTGTAGTAAAAGTGCTTTCCTCCCAAGCTAGGAGAGTGAACTGTTCAGTCTGGTTCTTCCATCCTCCATTCCTGAAGGGGTGCTGCATGACCCTCCATGAGCCCAAGCATTAAAACACAATCCATGCACTGGGCTCACCCTACAGCCAGCTTCAGGCTGGTTCAGAGCAGGCATCAGTGCCGGGAACAGCACTGTGGGGCCCCTGCGTCTGATCATCAACCCTCTTACCACACACTTTCTTTTCCTCTTTTGGGGCTCCAGTACGTTATTGATGAGCCGGGCTCATTTGCTCCCAAAGATCCACTTTTCAGACTGTTCCATTCGGTGCAGTGGGGAGAAGCTGATGGGAATCGCCACCATAAAATGTTAATTAAATGCTAGGCAATAATTTGCAGCAAGTAAATTGCGGTGCCTGCAGTACGCTGCTGACATCTGCTCACAGACCCACAAGGCCATTAATGACTTTGAGAACCAGGAGAAAAACACAGGTCCACTTACCTTGGTTTCTACTCTTTCAGTCCAGGACAGAGAGACCGATTATGTTTAATATTTTATAGGAGTGCATTGTTGCCATCCTTCCTGTGAGTCATTTTCCCACAAGAAACGCGTGTTATTTAACCCCTTTCAAGGATTTATAGGTGGATTGTAAATGGTCTTTTATATGCTGTGTTCATGTCACTGCATTGCTGCACAGTGCCAGGAAGCAAAAGCTGCTTTAATATTCAGCCATCTGCAGGCTTGGGGAATGGCATAGACATCCCAAAATCATAGAATCACAGAGTGGTTTGGGTTGAAGGGACCTTAAAGCTCATCCAGCAGACCAAGTTGCTCCAAGCCCCATCCAGCCTGGCCTTGAACACTGCCAGGGATGGGGCAGGCGCAGCTTCTCTGGGCGCCCTGTACCAGCGCCTCAGCACCCTCATAGTGAAAATCACTTGGAGGTGTAGACATAGGTTTGAATCTCTTACCCAGGCTTTACTCCTCTTTGCGGTGGTGTTTTCCTCCATGTCTGAGGAAATGCTGCTGGAGCCCCAAATGGAGACAATGATAATGATAATCTGCATCCTGGAAAAGTGTTTCCAGCCCAATACTGTGAGGATGTTTCTCCAGCCCTGCAGTGTTTCAAGTGATGGGATGACTCTTAATGAAGGGATTTCCAAATGTCCATTCAGCTCTTCCCTTTCCCTATTTTGCCCCATCCCATGAAGGTGTATGGGCTTGTGCAGGTACCTTTGGGCTCTCGTTTTTCACATACTTGGAGTTTTGCAACCCCCAAAACATCTACAATGACTTCACTAAATGATATCTTGAAACCTTTCCAGGTAACTCGCTAATTGCCTTGGGGCATTCCTTGTGTTTTCTCTGTGTTTCTGACCGAAGAACCTGGACCTCTGAGCAATTCTGTGTATTGTTTCAGTGATTTTCAGCAGACCTCCTGCTATGCAACCTTTGAGGACAAAAATATACCCGCGTTTCATTTAAATAACTGTAATGGAAACTTTCTATGGAAAGAAGGTACCCCAAAAAGCCCCTGAAAGAACAAAGTAGTCGCCTTACAGAATTACTTCCTTTTGCTGCATTGTTTTCCATTTGCATCAGCCGTTTGTCTCCTTTGGGCTGTGCAGTTGTGGTTCTTTGGTGTGTCATCCAGCAAAAGTAGAGCAGAACTTCTGTGCACGGAAGAGAATTGCTGCTTTTATTTTCCCTCTCTCATAAGGGCAACCCCCCCCCCCCCAAGCTGTGCCTTGTACGAACTGAGTCTGTGACATGAGTGGAATTGAGAAATCACAATTAGTCTTGGGCGCTGTGCTCAAGGTTACGCTTTTGTGTTGTCCTTCAGATGAAAAGGTTGAAGGAAGTGAGTGGCAGCATAGAAATTGCTAATCTGTGGGAGTTTCTTGGCCAGGGAGATGAGAATGCTGTGGCATTTCAGCATGTGCAGTGCGGTGATGCGCTTCTGTTGGAGCTCATCTTGTTGTAGGGTGGCTTTATCAGGCCTTACAACCCTCAGAAGATTCTGATTCCTGCTCTGGACCTCAGTCTCAGTGTGAGTGCACAGACCACTGCAGGGAACTGCAGGGGGTGTCACCTCTCCCCTCGCTGCTGATGGGGTGAGAAGGGTGGTGTGATCTTTCTGGTTGCTCGTTCTTGGGAGGAGCCTGGACATTTGTCTTTTGGAGGTTAGAGAATGAAACTCTTCATTTTGCACTGATTGAGAGGTTTTTATCTTAGTGAGTCATTAGTACATATGTTTGGCCATCTTATTTTTTACTCAGATAACAGCCTAGATGATGGTTTCTGCTCAGGGATGGAGGCCAGCGTTCTGCAAAGGGATTCTGTTTGCTTTTTTACACTCTTTTCTATAACTGATTACATCCCAAACTGAAGCCCCATGAACTCTTGGTTGAATCTTAGTTCATAGCCTCACTGCAGTTCCTTTAGTTTGGGAGAGTACTTTTGCTCTGCAGAAGTGTCAAAAGTTAGACCCCAACACTTCCCTATACTTGTGACTCTCTTTGCTCCTCTTAATGATTTCTAAAGGCCCAGGCCATGCTTTTCAGCTTCTGCAATACTGAAGTAAAGTAAAACCAACGAGCACCAGAAATGTGCCACGTGAATGATTTTTCTGTTGTGCTTGGTACGCTGTTGGTAGGGCAGTAGGAAAGATGAATAGTAGCTGTACAGACTGCCATAGGCACTGTGTCATGCTTGAGTTCTTTTCTGAACACTGTGTTTGTAATGAGTATCCAAAACTTGGGAAAAGGGGTGCTGCTGATTTCCTGAGGGCCTTCTAATGAAGACATCACAGTGCTTGTGACGCTGAACCTATTTGCTGCATTGTCTGGGCTGGAGAGGTGGTTTTGTACCACCTTTTTGCTGCAACACTTGGTTTGAACTTGCAGTTCAAACCAGTTCAAGCCTGGTGAGTAATTGTCCAGATGAGAAAGACAAGACCTTCTGGTCTTCTTGGTCATACAAAAAGCTGCCTGGGAGTTCATAGCTTAATTGATAGTAATCAACCTTATGAGAATATCATAGAATCCCAGACTGGTTTGGATTGGAAAGGATCTGAAAGCTCCTTCAGTTCCAACCGCCTGCCACAGGCAAGGATACCTTCCACTAGACCAGGCTGCTCAGATGTGGACTATAGAGCCTGATAAAGGTCAAAAGTGTGTATTTGAGGGAGAATCCAGGGAAGTTTTCTTCTCAGCTACTAATGTCTGATTTCACAGCACCACAAACTGCTGGATTTATTTTTCCTTTCTATACTAGCTTGTGACTTGCAGTACCTTATGCTAAAAGTGCATCTTGATCACCTCAGACCACAGCTTCTGGCTTCTGCATGGCTTCTTGCCTCCTGCCTGGGAATGTGAAAGCAAATGGTGATGGTTGGTTTAGAAGAGGTTCATGGGAAACAAAGAACCAGCTTGGGGAGGTTGTCTGTTTCCCCAAAGCAAGAGATCTGTGCTAAAGGCAAGCTGCTTTCACCTGGAAACACCAGCTCCCCATGGGTCAACAGAGGTAGCCCAACCTGGCTGTGTGGTCAGTCCGTCATTATGTGGCTTTAGTTTAATTCCCTGAAGATGACAAGAAAGTCCTCGTTAGGCATGATCTTAATCTTGACATTGATGTTAATTAATCCTGATTCATTGTTATATGAGTATGAGGCCAGGCAGGAAATGAGCAAAAAGCATTACTGAGAAAAAAAATAGCTCTGATTTCACACTTGAGGGTGTGGGGAGGGAAAGCTTTGAAGATGCTGTGTTCTTGCTGCAGTATAATATATTAGCTTTTGGGTTTTGGCTCATGAAGTACTCTTTTCCCTCACCCTTAGAAGATTCGGATGTAATTAAGCTCAGAAGCAATGGCCCTTTCCAGCTCTTTCCTGTCAGCAGGGTGAAATAGCACAGCAGCGGTGGATTTGATTTTTCTTCTTCTTAGTGGGTAAATAGCCACTACAGAAATTTCGTCCCTCAGTGCTGTTACCTCCTGAGAGCTGCAGCTTTGCTGGTTCCTGTTCTCAGCTGCTGGATCAAGACCCTGGATGCTTTCAGTTGCTCATTTCAAGAACTATTTCTTGTCCTGCAGGTCTGCTTGGGATGCAGCACCTAAATCTCCCCTGTTTAAGTTTAAACCCATCACCCCTTTGCCTATCGCTACAGTCCTTGATGATGAAGTCCCTCTTCAGCATCCTTGTAGCCCCCTGCAGACACTGGAAGCTGCTCTGAGGTCTCCATGCAGCTTCTCTTCTCCAGGCTGAACAGCCTTAAATTTCTTAGCCCTGTCCATAGTCATTGCAGAGGAGATGTGCCAGATGTCTCCATGCTGGGCTGGTTGTGTGATTTACAAAGTTGTTTTCAACCTGAAATGGAGATTTTTTTTCATCTAAATGGTTTTGCAAGCTTTTATACAACAAAAAAGAAGAAGCAGCAAGGCCCTTCCCTGCCTGAAGAGGATGGCTGGAGCAGCGAGCTGCCCAGTGTACCTGATAGTGCCACAGAATCACAGTATGGTTTGGCTTGGAAAGGATCTTAAGATCATCCAGTTCCCACCCCCCAGCCATGGGCAGGGACACTTCACACTAAACCATGGCACCCAAGGCTCTGTCCAACCTGGCCTTGAACACCACCAGGGATGGAGCATTCACAACTTC
>WYDI02018773.1:0-77837 GCA_009867235.2 Psittacus erithacus | reverse complement strand
GACCAAAACCAGAAACACAGCACTGCACCAGCTACTAAGAAGGAGAAAAATGACTGCTGCTGCTGAACCCAGGACAACATATAACAGATATAAGAACACACCTCCTGTCTGTACAAGCAGTCCACATCAATGCCTTAAACGTAATCATTCAAAGCTTTGCAAATTCTATTCTTCCATCAGTCAAAAAGTGGATATGTTTTCCCTTATGTATATTTTATGAATGTAGAAGATTGGCATATATATAACTAAGACAAACATTCCTGATGAAAGCTTGCCTGAAATCCATCTTTCTTTCACATCTGGGCATAGTGCTTGGAAAGAAGGGTGGGTTTTTTCACTTTCTGCAGACTATTTTGCTTTCCTCTGACAACTTCCTGATTTCAGTCTTACGGTAAAATTTTAAAATGTCACTTTTATTTATGAATAATTAATTATATATATTTATGTGTGACTTTTCAGCATTTAGTTTTAAAGTGGAATGTATGTGTAAGAATACATAAATACAGAGAGAGTACATTAAGAGAATAATTTGTTTCTACAGTATAGTATTTTTAGAAGTCTTACACATGTACATAGGGATAATGGAAATGGGTGACTTTCTGAACAGTAGAAAATAAGTTAAGGTCAGAACTTTCCCAGTGATTCTAGCAGCAGAGATGTATTCTTTCTCAGGTTTAAATCCAGTATCAACAGACTTGGTTAAGCTATTTAAATCCACAGAGGTTTGAGATTCTTCGTGTTGCTAGGAATCCCACAATGTACACATCCTTAAAAAAATATGTTCTTCAGGCATATCCCATCTTGGGTTTTTTCCATGGATAATAGATTAAAAAGCATAAAATTTGGCTTTCAGCCACCAAGTCAGAGCCTTGCATGAGGTGCAATGTAATTAGAAATTTGCAATACACTGATGCTCAATGCCTTCCCAATCTGCAGGCTAATCAGGATGGTGCAGATAATTTATTCTGCATCCTGATGCAGCTTATTATTGTTATCTTTGGGCAACCTTGTCCAGACTGCAATGGTACCTTTTCTTACTGGTCTTTTGAGACATGGCAGTTGAATCAGGGAATAGGTCTGAATTCTGAAATTGTGACTATGACCTTACCTGCTTGCTTAAGGATAAATACTCCTTTTAGTCAAGTCTACAATGACTTATTACATTCTGGGTTTTAATATTTATAAAACCCTTAGACAAAAGGTGTTGCATATTGCAAATTACAGTTACAGGGCTATGCCCTTGAAGTCCTTTTTTTTTCCAGTTTGCCTGATCAGTGGGATTTTCACTGAATTAGCATTTGGCCCATTTGTTAGTGCATACTGAGAGAACTATTCTAGCTTGTTTTGGCTATTTTGAGGATTTAAACTGTTCCAAGCTACATTAAGGAAGGCAAAATCAGAATCAATCATTTTCTCATCCCTGTGCTGAGATTCTGAAGCATTTTAGCTTAATACACATTAAAATTCCTTGTTTATACATTAAGTCAGAATATAGAGTTTATAGGGAATAAAAAAGAGATTGGCTAAAAAATGCCTTAGATGTGACTCATGATCATGAGTATTCAGTTCAGAAATCTGAACTCTGGTTTGCCTAAATGTCAGAGAATGTTGTTTGTATGTAGCATTAAACTTTCAACATTTTCCTTGTTCTGTTCTTGCTGTACTCCATCGGTTACCTTTGCCTCACAAAAGCCTGTTGGTTACTACATGCCATAGTAGACGTGGACAGCAAATTAAAAGCAGAGAAACACATCGACAGCACAACAGACTATTTTAGTACCCAATGAAACTAGGGTAAAGGTTGCAGCTGGTCAACAAATATTTTGGCAGCACATATAAAGGAGCAAAAAAGGAAATCCAGAAAGCTGAGGTTTGCACTATCAAAGGCTTTACAATTTGTATTAATTTTTAAACATCATAAACTGCTTGGCTTGAACATGCAGGCATAAAATAGAATTCATAATGTTTTTCAATATGAAAGCTTGAAACAAGGAGCTGCTGACAGAGATCTTTTGAAGACAACTCTCTAGCATTACATTTCAATGAAGGAAATTTACTTTTGAGCTTTTTCATGTCAAGGCAGCTGAATGCCTTGGCTGGAAATATAAATAGGGAGAACCAGTTTATTCCTGTTGCTGCGCTCCTTCTAAGTGTGGTTCAGAAGAAACAGAATAATCTTCCTTTATGGCTTGACTTCACTGTACTGGTCATCTTAAATTAGCACACTTGACCAATACCCACGGGGTTTAATTCACGGGAATATAGAGAGAGCAAAGAAATGTGCAGAATGGGTCTGGTGTGCAGAAAGTGTCAGTATTAGCAGAGGGACCCGATGAGCAGTCCCACTGCTCATGAGCATCAGCAGCATAGGAGTTGAAAACTGTCTCTCAGCAAGACAGCATAAGTACCACCCCACTTGTCAGTTTGGATAGGAAGGTTTTGCTGGTATGGATGGGGATTCAGCTAAGCATTGAGCTGGCCTTGTACTCTGGGCTGACACTTCTGCCAAGACTGGCTTTTAGTCCTGAGTGTGTCTCATAACAGGGGAAGAGCTTTCCTCCCGCCCACCTTGCAAAGCCAGGCTTGAGGCCAGTCTAAGCCTGGCTGCCCTGCTCATTCTCAGTCTATGGGGTGAGGGAATTCACTGCAAGTGAATTATACAAGACTTTACAATGGCTTATGGAAGGAGTACTCATTATTATTTTGATATTCACTGGAGGCTGTGTTTAAGTCAAGCCTTAAAAAGTACTAAGCATAGATTGTTTACAGAAGGCCTCACAGATAGTAAAACTTTGTTTACCTCTGAAGAACAGAGACTTTTAGGGTAAAGTCAGTGTTGTTTTCTATTTCTCAGAATATCAGTGGACTTTTACCAGCCCAGTATGTAACTTGGCATGCTGTGCTATCAGGTGCTCTAGTGCGTGTTTGCTCTGGTTCTTCCAGCAATCCTCTGTGTCTCGCTCACTTGATGCTGGGAAGAGACACAGGAGAGATTACAGCTGAAAAGTACATAATGTTGTTTTGAACACATTTTTGGAAGTTGAAGTGATATTCTGGAACTTTCTAAGCATGTCAGTCTCTTTCTGACTGAATTAATTCCAGTGACTGACAGCAGCAGTCCTTGATACAGCAGAACAGTGTTTGAGGTTTTGCTTCAAATAAAATAAAAGTGTTTTCCACATGAAGCTATTTAAAACATATGATTTGGACTACCATATATGAGGCAGCTTTATATGGATGTAATATAATATGGTAGCAAAGGGACTTTTTAACGTATCCAGTTAGATGGATAGTCAGGCTATCTTCCAAACAGATTTTCTCATAATTAACTAATATGCTTTTCAGCTACTCCATATAACATAAGGCAACTGCAGCAGGGATTACAGTGAAAATCTGAGCAAATATGAACTACAGGCCAAACTACACAAAAGATGTATGCTGTTACAAGACTTCCACAAAATACTTTAACTGGCTTTCAACAGGTATTTGTTTCCACATACATCTCTGAAAATTACTTCCCTAAAGAGGCTCATGATGGATACCGTACCTAGTTGTTATCATTACCATGTTTTTTAACTTGCTTTCCTGATCTGTCAGCATAACTAATGAAAATTACATCCCAGCAGCAGCCCATGAGAGCATGGCCACAAATGTTTCTTCTCTGAAGATTTATCAGCTTGTGGCAGCAGGTCTTACAACTGTTTGTCTTTCATTCTTTCTACAATTTTCAATTAATTTAGGGGATCCAGAAGGTAATGGATTTTGGTAGGTAACACTGTGTTCCAAGGCATTCTTCAGAATGAGGTGTACACAGAAACATATTTTGTCTTGAATTTGCTAAGAAATGATAGAATTTTTTCATGCATCTGTAACAAAATAAATATCTATACCAGAAAAATGGTGCATAAGTAGTTGAACAGAATGCTATGTGAAGCGTCAGCTAATATAAAGTGGACCTAGGAAGGGATTTTGACTTTTGAGGCCTACTGAAAGTCCTGCTCTTTAACTCACAGTACTAGAAACTGTACCAGATAGGTACACGGGAACAAATTTCAAAGGATCTAGGTTTTAGGGCTCAAAACCTGCCATGCAGTGTCTAACTTGGAGTTTCAGCAGTGTTGAGGGATTGCCGCATAGAAGCATTGTTCACAGGCATCCTTTTTGAGATGCATCTGATGGCACAAAAGATACCTTGCTGTGCTGAACATTAAAGCTAGAGAAAAAAATGTACAATCTGGGCTCCCTCCTGTCCCCTTGGAATCCAACAAGTCCCAGTGGAGGAGTGGATGGTGCAGCCTCAAGGTCCCCAGAGTGTAAAGCCTGCAGTGCTACTGGGTTTACTTACAGTGGAGGGAAGAGTACTCTGATGGTGTTTCTTTGAAAGCAGCAAAGACATCCTGGCCCTTTGAAATTTTTTCCTGGAAGCTGACTGTGCTTATTCTGTCATATCAGAAATCAGTCAGAAAATTTTGCTTTCTTAAAGTAAGTAAATTCCATTAAAATTGGCTACCGCTGTAGTTGATGTGATTGTTATGACAAGAAAGACTTTCGAGATTCCAGTTCCTTTCTTATATATCACCTTTACTAGAACTCTACATGTGCTTTACAACTAACAGTAGCCAAAAGTAAGGACAGATATCATTTTGGATGACATTGTCTATAAGATGGAAAACTGAGAGTATAGGAAAGTGCAGGTGGGGAAGCGGCAGTCTCCCTCTTTCACTGTCTTCAAAGTAAGACTAAGTGCTTCCTGAAAGATGTCTTTCAGCCATATGCAAGTTATTTGGCTCAGTGGAGGCCAATATCCTTTGGCCTTTGCCATGAAGGAGCTCAGATGAGTTTATTTACTAGTCCTTAAACTCAATGCATCTTTGAAACACAAAAGGAAAGCTCCAGCTCAATAAGTACAGGCTGTATTAGCTGAAAGGAAGACAAAGGAAAGAAAAGACAACAACATGGAGAAGAAAGAGATAGAACCTTTCCAGTCTTATAAATCAGAAGTGAATCCCTTATCACCAATACTCTTACATTAACATAACAGCAGAACAAGACCTGTATGCAGCTATGTTTAAAAGGCTTGCAAGAGAAAGTATAAAGCTTCTCAAATTTGAGGATCTCCAGACTTTTTAGTTTTAACGGTATGTAAAGCAAGTAAGCGTACTGTTTGATGCATAGGTAATAGTGTTGTGTTTCTGCTTTTCCCAATATCACACACTCTGTGGGTAAATATGTTTTGTTGCTAGTAATAGTAGAACATGTATGAGTAGTTCCATAAGTACTAGAAAAAACATTGTAGTGCATATTGCAGGGAACTGATAAACAGCCAACAATGTATGGCTAAATATAAAATTACTGGCTGCTCTTCAACAGTGCTCTAGGAAAATCGTGATTTTTCAGTTATGATCTGTTCAACCAAATTAAAGTCTGATGACTGCTTCAAGATGTCCATTCATCACCCAAAATAAACCAGACTGAGAACATGCAACAATAAATGATTGTATTCAAAGGCTACTCAGCAGCACCTATGAGTAAAATTTTCAGCAGCAGCCAGATAACAGGGGCAAGAAATGAGAGTACAACAATAGATCATGTCAGGACAGGATATTGTAGAATCTCAGATTGTTTCATAAATGTAAAAGAAAGGACTACTGCTTTTCATAGTCTTACCTGTCAAACTGTATTAAAAAACTTATTGTTGCCTGTTACAGCTGAAGATTTGGTTAAGGATTTAGATTGTACTGAAACAAGTACACCTGCTTTTTTATGTATGCAGACCTGAAAGCAAAAAAAAAGAAAGATAATAGAGTATGTAATATTCATTTTTAAACTATGATTTCCTCTTTGATTTTTGTTTTTGGATTCAGATTAAAAACTTATGAAACCTTTTGGTGAACATCAAATTTGAAAGATTTACCACCAAACCTGAAAGATTCCCCAGAGCTGTGGTTTAGTTCCTAATGCAAAACAAAAACAAAAACAAAAACAAAACAGGAAAAAAGAATATTTTAAAACTCAGGTAAAAACTGTGTGGAATTACAATTTCTTTCCAAGCATTGGATGGAGAGTGTGAAGACTGTTTGAGCCAGAAATTCTGGCCACAGATGAACCATCAAGGTAATTGGAGATAATGCAGATTGACAAATAGGAGCCTGAGAAATATCTGAAAACAAAACCTTAAGAAAGCAATTTGATGTACTGCGCACTTTACATTCTTCTTTGTCTTCCAAAATATGCAAGTTGCAAAGCAAATGCCTGTCCAAAATGGACATGTTAAGCATTGAGCTGAATATTAGAAATGAGAAAAGGACTCCTTCCCTGCATGTCAGACAGTCTCTGTGTAAGTTGGTACCGCCCTGTGGGCTGTGCCCAAGCACAGTAAGACAGGCACTTGAACAGCAACAGCTTCTCAACCACTGGTCTGAAGGATTTCCACCTCATTCTATTTGAATTACAGCATTGTCAGCACTGAGCTTCACAACAGGAGGAAGTCTACACCACTGGGCAGACATCTGCTTATATTTACACAACCATATTTCTTGCAGTACTCTAGTACAAGGCCCAGTTTTCCATGTCACACAGTGTGTGTAATGCTCCTGAGAGTGGATTAAAAACACCCACTGGAAGTGAAAACTCTGGAGGCATTCCCACACAAAAACTGAATAACTCACCAGCTGGACCTTCCTCTCTTAAAGTGCCTAGGGCTCTTGAATTAGAAATGTTTTCGAAGACTGCCAACTAGAAGAGCTAACACATAAGCTGGAAATTGCTCCTGGATAAGGATGTACAATGAGGTAGGATAAAGCCATGTATGTGCTGAGGATTTGCAAATATGCTATCTAAATATTCCTACTTCTGCAGCCGTTTGGGCTCAAAAGCTCCCTATCTTAATTGCATAGACTCTGAAATACTTGTTAAATTGTAGTGAATGTGGCAGCATTTTCATTAAAAGGACATTTCATAGAAATGGCATATCAGGCTCCCTAGCACCTCAATCACCATCCAGATAAGTTATGTAGCTCAAGTCCCCATGTACACTGGAGTCAGCTTGAAGAAGTGTGTATGACATAGTCAGAGAGTATGCCACCATGTGGGTGGGCACCTACAAATGGCAGATATCAATTTCATTGGGATGAGTGTGGTTTTTCTTTTTGAGAAGTGCAAGTAATCCTGAAACCTGTAGTAAATGTGCGTATGGCTCACTCTTGTGTGCATGAATTGCCTGTGGGTACTCAGACTGTGTGATTGTATTAAGCACTGGCCTTGTCCAAGGAACACTGGCTAGCATTACCTAGCACAGCTGAGTGTGTTATTCCCCCTGAATACAGCAAAGATGTCCAGGGCGCTGTAGACTTTCACCAGGCAGGAAAGCAGCAGATGGTGGTGGCCTGCAGACTTCATTACATCCACAGCCACAACAGATTCACTAATGCCAGATTGCTATGCTGTGGATCTGTTCAAGTCTTGCAGAGTTTTCTGGGAGAAACGCCTATGCATTTCTAGACTGGAAGAAGTGAAACAGAAAGAGGTGTGATGCATCTCCAGCACTGAGCAGTTTCTGAGATAGGCCCATAACAGTAATCTTTTGTATCCAGAAATTAGCAAGAGGTGAATGTAAATCACCAAGAGGGGCTCATGATACATATCCAGATTTGGCAAAACAGTGTGATGGTGGCATCTAGCATGCTTTCAGTGTATCAGAAAACAGCAGAGATTCAGCTGGTGCTAAAACAACTTTTGAAGAGTGCAGTCTAGGAGACCCAGTAGCCAAATAGCCTCCAGCAACCATGCAAGGTGATGGATTGGGTTTTTCTGCACTTTCCTTGAATCTGGAGAAACCTGTATATTTTTGTTGCCTTTCTTGTCCTTTGTCAACCTCACAAGCTGTAGCTTGCTGTAATGCATTGAGAATAGTGCAGATGCTGTAAGATGGCAGCAGACAGGGGTTCTACAGGCCCTGGGGTCTGTGCAAGAGTAAGAGGTGTTTTCCAAAGGAGATATAAGAGCTTGCATGGTTGTAGTCAAGGCCTTGAGAGCTACATCCTTGACATAGAAGGAACATGCCTCCAGCAAGCTAAGGAAAATGCAGACACAGGCAAGGCACTGCAGCCTGGGGTCTCTTCATGGTGGTAATGGGAATAGCGTAGACATGGGTTCAAAGCACTTGCAGTTCCATTGAGGAAACAGCTGATCAGGCAAATACCTACCTGTAAGATTTCCACGTAGCTCAAATGTATGCATGTATAAAAGGCCAGTGCTAATGATACATTTCTAAGCTTTACTACAGATTTCTTAAGGTTTTCAGATCTTCACTTCTGCAAAAAAAAAAAAAGTGAGAGTTTTAGCTGTCTGTTAAGAGAGTGTCTTTTACCTCCTACAAGCCCAAAATGACAAAAATGACTCTAATGGTCCTTTGGCAAGATACTGCAAATTTGGAGAAGATGGAATCTGAAGCCATAAAGCAGCCTTTCCAAGCTGAGCCTGCTGCCAATGCAGAGAACAGAGTGAGCCAAATTTCATTTAGTACCTGGAATAGTACAGCAGGGAAACCGCAGGGAGAAAAGTTCACTCAGTGGGAACACAACTGCTTCACAGACCCTCTTGCGCTTCTGAGGCACTGCCAGGGCCACCCTGGTTATCCTTGTGAGCCCTGCTCCTCAGGAAAACAACTGCAATATTTCAGACTGCTGGTTTTGAGATCCAGTGCTTGTGGGCATCCTTCAGCTTCCAGTGAGGAGTGGCAGGACTGAATTACACCATTAGCTCGTAACTTCTCAGGGTACTAAACTATAACACAAATTAAATGTTTGACTCAGACTGAGTGCTTAAGTTTAAAAAACTCAATACAGAAACCCTAAATAAATGAATCAGGAGAAAGGAAACAATCAGTGCTTTAAAAATTACCAAGGACTATACATATCAGAACTATCAAAGTTCCTATCAGTTTCAAACCCATAGAATAACACACACTTTGACACAAATAAATTACTATTAGAGCAATATTTTGCAATGAAATTTTGTAAGAAAACTATGAAGTTCTGCAGTAAGATTTTCTGATCTTACTTTTGCTCTTTTTTTTTTTTTTTTTTTTTTGTACTTCTGGTAAATTAAAGAAGTCATTATGGTGTAATAAAAAAATATATAATTTTGGACAGGATTATAATTAAAATGAAAAGGGTTAACGAACTGTATCTGAATCCCTGCTTTCATACTCAGAAATGCTGTTTGGTTCAGATGGTGCTTTTGTCTGTATTATAAGTACTACACTTTCAGAAAAATAGAAAATATAAACCTATATCTGTAATACAGATAAAATCATAGTAATTATGCACATAAAATTGAGTGTCTGAGCACAGGATTTGTTCTTACTTGTTGACATTTAATTTGTCTCTGAATAGTTAACCTTGCTGTACATGCTGTTGTGATTGGGCACAACCATCTTGTCTACGTTTACCTGAAACTCTGCATATTGCAAATTGTGCATAAAAGAATGTGCTTAAAGATTTAAACAATTGAATTTGGACTGCACTTATTTGTGAATATTTTCTATAATAAGTAATTAGAAAACTGCACTTTATAATAAAGGTACAGGTTTTAAGAGTTAAAATAAAAATAGATGGGGTTTTGAGAATTAATCTCTCCAACAATATTCATTAAACATGCTTTAACGTCAGGTGTTTGGTGTCCTTGGATCTCCCACATGAAACTACAGAAATAGAACTCTGTTGATAAACCAAAAAGCACCTGTACTCAGATCTTCAGATGTATTTAGAAATACTTCTCTTGATTTCTGTCCAGGCATTAGTCCTTCTGAAAGCCAAAGTACCAAGCTGGTGAATTACAGAGCAGATGTGTGAAAGCTGAAGCCAATGCTGTGCAAAACTACTTTGTTTTGGCAGCTTACCTAACTTTAACCTCTATGTGCATGTTCTGTGTGCATGTTCCTCCAATACTAAAGCTTTTTCAGATATGCAGAGCTACCTTTACCCAAAGATGGCTTACAAGAAAACTGTAGGTATGATGATAAGCTGGGGATTTTTAGCAATTACTTCGCAAACTGCAGGCTAGTAACTTTCTGGCAGTCCTGAAAGGGCTTAAAGTGTGTGGGTCAAATACCATGTGGCAGCAGTTCTCCCTCTCAGGTTGGCATCAGCCATTGCATTAACAAGTGAGGACAGCCCATGATTAGTGGCTGCAGGACTTTACCCAGGGAACTGATAACCACCTAATCTTGCTGACAACATTTCATTTTCTCCAAGGTGAAGGAGTGAATATGAACACTTGTATCCAATTATAAGCTCTTCTCTCTTGGCTGATATGGAGGAGGTAAGCTGCTGGAAAGTCTAACTGAAGGGAAGTGAGCTGAACCAAGTGGAGATGACATTTCCAGGATTGCATAACCCAGTTCTAGCTATTTCTAGAGCCTCTTGCTGAGTTTAAATACTCCATTCTCTGCATTTTTTCTGAGAAAGATATGTGAAATTAATCCAGCACTTCTCCTAGCTTCTTTTGCTCTCACTTTTCTTTGGCAATTAGAGAATTACAGGAGCAGAAGCAAAGTAGGTTACAAAACCAGAAGCAAAACATAACCAGTAATGATGCAGAAATGAAGCCTCAACCATTTGTTACGGCTTGACACTTCTTATTTACTGAGGATTTACAGCATTTGTCAGAGATAGAAATAGATAATGAAGGATCTGATCACGTTTCTTCTGCCCTGAATAGAGCTTCACTTCTGTAAGCACAGGGTACATCAACACTTTGTATAGCTGATTTGTGTATGATAATGAGATCTTTAAGCATTTAATGGGACTTGTAGGTAATTGCAGGTAGCAAAGAAAGGCAAGCATTTGAAAAGGGTATTTCTATTTCCACATTAAAGTGTCAGATGGCCTTGTCATAGTCAGAGTAAGTGTAACAAGGACTCTAGCAGTGCAAATTTCCTGTTTTATGTGGGTGTTTGTTACGGTTTTTGGCGGGAGGGTTTTTTTGTTTTGGTTTGGTTTGGTTTGGTTTGTTTTTTTTTCTTTTCTAGAAGGATTAGGACTAGATGTGAAACAATAGCCACCTTCTCATTTCTTTAGTCTTTAGACATTTGCTCAGGCTGTCAAAACAGATCCAGTTAGTATCAGTTGCATAGGTGAATTTTATCTGTATTACCACATAAACATCTATTTCACATAGAAAGAACTGGTAACAGTGACTTATTTTATATGTCAACAAGTAATCATTTGATCCTAACCATAATCATCATTGTTAGTGGTAACTTTTAATCAACAGCAACAAATCTATTGCTCCTCTTGAGTTGACAATCTTCAAATAACAACTCTCACTCCATTATCAACCATGGCAGTGGTACTGTTATTAAATAGATAGTATTTTTGGTTTCACTGACTAACAGAATGAAATGTATGTGTAAAAAATCAGAGCCAAGCCCCTCCCATTATCACTTATTCATTGTGGCTGGTGCCTGTGTTGCAGAGGGTGCACTTCTAAACCAAACCCTCTCAGAAGTCTGGATCACAAGATCTGAAAATTGTTAGTGCTGAGCATTGCACAATATTATGAAAGACCACAGTTTCAATTGCATACATATACTCTGTATCATAACTTCTAGGACATTTTCAAGTGTTTAACAATCAGGTAATCATTTCTGATTCTACTGGAGCAACTGCTTCACCGTGCCTCTTCATTCCACTATGAAGCTAGATGCATCCTACAACGCTTTGTTTAGCTTCTGTGTGTAAGTGTGTTTGGTGGTCTTCTATAATTTGGTGGTCTTCTATAACTTATGTTTTTCTCAATAAAATTCTTCAAAGGGAATAGATTAGATTGCCACAGATATGAAAGGACAGGAAAGAGAAGGAAGGATGGAGGCAACAAATTAGTGATAATCCTAATATGTGATCTTATACATAACAATTCAGTGTACCTTTTAAATTGGTACCAATTCCAGTATTCCTCCAAAAGTCAGCTTTCACAAAGACAATTAAATGCTTTCCATTTCCAAATTCATAAGGGATCTGTTGGGCTTGAATTCACTCCAGAAACTTGCAGTTGACTTAGCTGCATTCCAAGCAAAATGGAGGAAAAATTTGCACTTAAGCAGGGTGAGGGGAATGGGATACGCATTTTCTACCTGATTAAACTCCTCATTGCTGAGACTGACCCTAGTAAGACCATTTTACAACTGGTGTACTTCAGTGGTGTGAAGATATATAAAAAAATGCCTACCATTCTTCTCAGTGGTAAATCAGAATGTGGCTAAACTCACCTCTTTATATCAGATTTAGATTAGAATAAGCAGTAGGTAAAACACTGATCAAATGAAAATAAATAGAAAAACTTCATTGAGCTGTATAGAACTGACTGCACTATTGACTCTGTTCTTTAGACCATTGTTTGTTTCTTCCATACTGGCATTTGCTAAGAAAACCTACTATGAACCTGGTGAATAAGACTATGCTACAAGTATTGTGTTCCTGAAATCACAAGGCTGAGTGTAGACTCCAGTTCTCATTTGTCAGAGAGAAATGGATTAAAATTCTGCAAGGCTGAAACTATTTTAAACTCTAAGAATAAAGTGAAGGTCAAGGAGCCAGGTTTTTTATGTCAAGCAGCTGTATGCTTTGTTGAGTCTTCTGGAATCACAGTCTAGTCACTATGAGGAGAGTGACTGTAGCACCAGCAGAGTGTGGTCAGCCTCTCGGTTACCTGAAAGAGATCACCTCTCTCAGCAGCACATCAGTCTAAACATCCATTTCTATAATTCTACATCAAATTTTATACGATTTAATGTCACAGTAAGTAGACAAACACCTGTCAGTGTTGATCCTGCCATAAATGCAGAGGACTGAAGAAACACATGTCAACTGAATTGGTTTTATTTAATTAGTGTCTTTTAAGGCTCGTTACAGAACATACCTCTAGGATAAGAAAAGTTCATGTGATTTTGTTGGTGCTTTGGTAAAAAGCATATCCTACAGCTTAGGATATGGATTAAAAGATCATTTGCCATTCTTTCATATTCTCTTCTGTATTTCTAGGCTTATGAATCTGTACTTATACTGTTTCGGAATTGTATCTATATTGCTATACTTTAGTAGCAGTGAATATGGCCTCATGTTCCCAAGGCTTGTGGCATGCAGAGAGTGAATGCTGACGCAAACCAACCAATTGCATTCACACTATACTTTGGTGGGGTGTTTGTGAGTTTTGATTGCAGAACTTGGTAATGTGCTTACTAATCCCAGCCGCTCTGCCTTATGCACACCCTGGGACCATGAAGCACATTAGAAAGAAGAGGTCCTGTCCTCCATGATCACTCTGGATTTGCCGGCAAGAAAGCTACAATTAGGCACCTTCCCTCATAGCTATCTATGCCCCCATGAAGTAGGCAAACCAAGACTGGTGGATAAATTTCTTCTCTCACTAGTACATTTCACCATGGAGGATTTTCCAGATGACACCAAGCTGAGTGACATGCTTGAGGGAAGGGATGCCGTTCAGAGAGACCTGGACAAGGTCAAGAAGTGGGCCCACATGAACCTCATGAAGTTCATCAAAGCCAAGTGCAAGGTCCTGTATGTGGGTCAGGGCAAGCCTTGGTATCAATACAGGCTGGGGGGTGAAGGTATTGATGGCAGCCCTGAGGAGAAAGACCTGGGGGTACCACTAGATGAAAAACTGGACATGACCTCGCAGCGTGCACTTGCAGCCCAGGAAGCCAACTGTATCCTGATTTGCGTCAAAAAGCATGACCACGAGTTCAAGGGAGGTGATTTTATCCCTCTACTCTGCTCTGATGAGACCCCATCTGCAGTTCTGTGTCCAGCTTTGGAGTCCTCAGCAGAAGTAAGACATGGACCTTTTAGAGCAGGTCCAGAGGAGTGCCACAGAAATGATCAGGGAGCTGGAGCACCTCTTCTATGAAGAAAGGCTGAAATTGCTGAGGCTGCTCAGCCTCAAGAAGGTTCTGGGAAGACTTTATTGTGGCATTTCAATACTTGAAGGGGAATTATAATAAAGATGGGGACAAACTTTTTAGTAGGGCCTGTTATGATAGGACAAGGGGTAATGGTTTCAAACTAAAACAGGGTGGATTCAGACTAGATATAAGGAAGAAAATTTTTACAGTGAGGGTGGTGAAACACTGGAACAGATTGCCCAGAGAGGTGGTGGATGCCCTATCCCTGGAAACATTCAAGGCCAGGCTAGATGTGGTTCTGAGCAACCTGATCTAGCTGAAGATGTCCCTGCTTATTCCAAGGGAGTTGGACTAGATGACCTTTGAAGGTTCCTTCCAACCCAAACTATCCTATGATTCTATGAATAATAACTTTGCTTTGAACAGAAAGGTGGTCATACTCTTTCTAGTCTGATCAAAGTCTGTGACCTTCAGGTCTTGGTGTCTGGCACATCTGAACAAGATACCTCTATCTGTTGAAGCAAAGTTTCCAAGATGGTTTTTCCTTTTCTGAAAGTCTTATCTTTTTGGAGTTCCTCTCTCTGCTCTTTATGCTGCCTTCTATTTTTGGACTCTGAACTCTGCAGGAACTGGCAGTGCAGCCTTACAGGCTATGAAACCTTAGGAGCCCTGGAATTTGAAAAACAAGAGAGATCAACATACCTTTAACAGTTCAAACATGTTTATTTAAAAAGGAAAAGGGACACCTAGGTCAGAGACCAAAAATAAACTTAGAAATGCAAAACAAGAAAGGAAAACAAGAGAATGCTGATGCACGCTACATCACATAACACACAAGTCATGTCAAAAAGAGTTTGCAGATATAAACACAAGGTTGCATAGACGCAGGGTCCTGAAGAAACCTCTCATCTTCTGTCCTCAGCTGCAGTGAATGCTGCCAACTACACTGCCTCCAGATGAGCTTGTTATTGGAGTGAATTCTGCTGGGATGCTGGACATTTTTACCTTGAGAGGAATCCAGCTTGGCTACCTCTGCTTTTTCATGGAGGCAACTTGAAGTGCAGTGTCTGTATGTCATGCCTAGAGGTTCAGTAATGGTGTTGAATAGGACTGAGGCTGCGAGTAATGGTCTCCCAGAGATGTTGCTTGTCTGGCTCTTTTCTGCCCTTTTTGCTCCTAACTTGTCATAGAAGCAGGGATTGCCAGTGCCTATTCTCTACTTTTTCATTTCTGACATGTGGCATATTTCAGGCAGAAAGCCCTTCCCCATTGTCGTTCAGAAGACTTGGCACTGTGTGTGCAGAGGCAGCTTTGCAGCAGCCTGAGCAAAAGACTTTCCACCAGAAGCATTGGTGGAGATGAAAGCAGTGACCATATTAGATTCATTCAGATCTAAAGAAATGCAGTAACTAAACCTTAATTAGCTGTCAAGACCCTAATGTTAAACATTGTAAGTTTACAAATGGACATCTAGGAGATACTCACTTGTTTGCAAGCTTATTGAGCTTTGGACCGCTTACACCAGGCACCAGTGACATCATGTAAAATTAGCTAACCCTTAAATTAATGTCAGGGAACCTTGTCAGCGAATGGAACATGATTAACGATTGGATTTGATGATCTTAAAGGTCTTTTCTAACCTAGTTGATTCTATGATTCCACGGCTGTCCATACAAGAAAAGTGTTAGAAAAGTCCTGAAATGGCTTAGGGCTTTCCCTTGCTCCATCCCAAAAAATTCCCAGTCAGCTTGGCATTTAACACAAGCAAGAGACAATACTCCACAGTCCCTTTTGGGTGTAACCATATTATTTTGCAGTATAAAAAAGTGTAGATATTGGCCATTCCATGCCAGTTTTCTTCAGGACTAAGGAATGGTTCCAAGCATATTTAGACAAATTCTAAGTCTGAGGGAGTCTAGAAAAAATGTCTGAGTCCCTGGTCAGTCCTACTGATGTTTGCATTTCTGAGGCCAGCTGGTTAAAGTGCGAGAGAAGGAAATAACAAGCATAATGAACTGGGTATCTGGCCTGACATCACTGCAAGATAAGTCCTGCACTCTCAGTGTTCCACTGTGCCTCTCCCCTGGCTGGACTGATTTGTGGGTGGATTAAGGCTTTCATGTTGCTTCAGGCGTTCCTGGAGAAAACAGAGCAGGTATCTGAGACATATAATGACATGCTAGATGCATTTATTGCAGTGGAGCAGACTGAGACATACCAGAACATGCTGCATCTTTATTACATAGTGGCTTTGGAGGAGATAAAAAGTGCTACAAAGTAGAACAAGATGACATAAGAATGAGCTGTCTACATGGGGCTACTTAGTCCTCCCAATAACATGACTTTCACTGAATCAGTGGACATTTGTGATTTTCACAGAACTAAGGCAGCTGTCATTTTTCTTGTTCATCGATGTGAGCTTCTACTCACTGCAGCAGAGTAAGCTTCTGCAGTGCTGAGCATTTTAAAGTTTGGTTCCTTCCTAGAAGCTTGTGTACAGATAACTTGGGACAGATCCTTTGACGCTTGCAGAACAGTTGTATGGGCTCGGCTGCAGGTCCTGATGTGACCTGGCAGGCAGACACTTCTCTAGCATCCTAGCCACCCTTTCTGTACTCAGTATGACATTAGCACTGGGGTTCAGGAGGTGGGGCAGGGAAAAATGACATCAGAATGCCACCTCCATCAAATACAACACAAATCACCTCACTACAGGGCATAGTCACCTCACCATGTAAGGCTCCTGCACATCTTCCTGTCTTGACAGTTGATTCTAAACTAGGTGCACAAGTATGCTGTCCTTGGCTTCTTAAAATTGAAACAGTTCTCTGTAATGTGGTGGATGTTGTCCCAGGCCAGTTACGTTGCTAGGTTAATTGGAAATATTCCAGCTGCAAAATTATGAATACGTGCACCTTCTTCACATACTCCTTGATTCCTTTTGCACTTCATGCTGCTCCATTCTGAGCATCTGGCCTCGAAACAGAACAATCAGCCAAGAAAGGAGGATGCCGGGGTGTGGTATCTCAGTGCTGAGGAATGGTGTCTACACACTGTGGGGCATGCTAGGCTAGAAACACTTTCTAAGATACCTCTGCAGTGCTGCAGAGGTGTCAGGTTGTGTTCAATCTGGTGAGGCTAAGTCAATGCTACTTGCGAGAACAGAGAGAGAGTAGGTACAGAACTGAATCAGAGCAGTCTGTGTGTACATCAAAATGCAAAGTACTGTTTACAGCAATTGGAAAAAGTGGATGCTACACAATAAAATGCTTATTTGAATCAAAATAGACAAGGATACTAAAATATGCATGGTTTTGACCGTGCATCTCTGTACTGGATATGAAATTGAATAACAAGCCAACTCTTCTCATCTCTATAGAAAAGTCAATCTCCAGGGACATATTAAAGGAGTATATAAACTTGCCTAGGTTTCAATTTTAATTTGTTCAATTGCATTCCATTCAATTACATATTCTGTTTTGTAGGAATACAATTTATTACCTCTATATTTGGTCATGCTGGACCCTTAAGCCTTCTTCTTTGGCATATTTAAAAGATGAAAGTAACAAAAAGCCCAAGTGTTCATTTGCTTCCTTAGAAAGATGTAAAAAATGTAGCTTGCTGAAGGAAATTTTTTAGGTTTGGGCAGCTGCTTGTATCTGGATCCAAAGAAAAATGTGTTTTAATTAAATGCTAAAATACAGCTAAAATGACACACATTAAAATGTCTTTGTTTTCTTATGAGTGTAGTACTAGACAGGACATGGAACTAAATGATGGAAACTTGTAACTGTTAGGTTTTGAAAACTGTAAGTGCACAAAGTTGTATTAACAGTCTAGCAATGCGTATAGTCTTTTCCAGTACTTTGGCAGTGTGGCTTATAGGCCAAATATGTGTTTTTCCTATTCCTGCTGACATTTCAGGCACTATGCATCATTCAAATGTGTGCTGCGTGGAGTCTAGAGTTCAGTAGTTACTCTTTGCTTTCAGTGTCATCTGATATCTTAAATGGTCAGGAATAAAAAAAAAATATATATATATATTTTTTTTTATTATTTTTTTTCCTGTGTGTTCCATTCACATTTGTAGTGAGGATTAAAAATAATAATAATTTTAGAAGTGCCAGAACTGCCAGTAAGCAATCACTTCACTGCTGGGAGTAGTCATTACTACAAAGCTGATTGATGGTTTCCAGTGGTGCCACACACTACAGCAGTGAAGAGAAATGCTTTTTCTCTCCCTTTTGTGCTCAGGCCCTATGTCTCTTCACAGGCTACATAGAATACAAATTTTCAACTCCCCTGCCACCTCACACAGTGCCATTTAATTCTTCATCAGTTCCTCAAATCTTCTTGGTTTTGATAGATGAGCCTGTCCTCTTCTTGCTGAGCTGTCTGTCTTGAGGGAATATTTGAAGAGTAAAAAACATGAATGTAAAAGTAAGAAATGACACTGGTCCTTGGAGGTAGCTAATAAACCAAACAGGTTTTGATAGCTGACTTTTGCACAGTGAAAGTCTGTTACTTGACACAGTGGAGCTGCTTAATTTCTTTCATGCAAGCCTACTTACAGACTCCTTTCAAAATCTGACATGACAAGTATGCAAAACAATTTGTTGAGATAGCAAATAATTAGAGTTACTGAAAGATTCATGAAGGAAATGTTTATGACAGTTCTCTGAAAATGTTAATACACCCATTACAAAACACTACCCAGGAAGTTCAGTCTTCTCACGGAGAGTCATCCTGTCAAATTAAAACACAATTGCCTTCAAATAAGAGTGATTTATACTTGCTGTACAAAAATTTGATTGAAATATTAATTATGGATGGGCAATAAGACTGGGCAGTGAAAAAATGCAAAAGCAGCTCTTCCAGAAGCTTGGTAAGAGGGAATATTCTACCTTCACATGCCATAAATGTACCATACTGCATATGCATATGGAAAGATGCTTCCACTGAAATTGTTCACATCTCTCTAAACATTAATGTCAGAGCACCCATACAATCATTTGAAGGACACAGCCATGAAGTGACACTACACTTTCTAACACCACACTTACTCTTAGGTTAAGTAACAAGGGAAAGTAAAAAAATTGTTGCAAAAGTTCAGGGAAAAAACCAACCAAAACAAGTCCACAAAAAGACTGGCATCATGCTTACAGATATTCCAAGAACTGGAAAAGTAGCTAAGTTTACAAAACAAACCTTGTCTAGTGAATAATTAATAGGTAAGCTTCAAGGTTAAGCTCAATATAGACTGTTCTTTCGGTTCTGTTGTTTTGACTGGGATGTTTTACTTTTAATGTCTAAAGAAGGGTTATGCCAGGTAATCCTGACACAGTTAGGTGGGAGATTTACTTGTTTAATTGGTAATACTTATTTAATTTTAAAATTTAAATTATACTTTTGATGAGTATCCATGGTTCATGGGATAACATAATTCAGTGTTTTGTCTATTTGACATAACAATTCACATATGTTAATTTAACACTGTTGCTAAGGTCACAATACTAGCCAGCTGAAAGGCTGAAAGTGTTCCTTCTGTAAATGCATTCTTATAAAATTGACAATTATGCACTATTTATTTCATAGGGTTCCTGCCTTTTTGGCACAAAGCATGGATATGAACCGAACTTGTGATGTTAAAGAGACAACAGAGTGCATTTAGTAGGACTTCTTCTATGGTTGTGACAGAAGTTGGGTGGTGAATGCAGCAAAGGCTTCCATGGAAAAAAGGAACAGGTCAGTGGTTAAGGCAATTGAATTCTGCCTTGAAAGCTAAATTATAACCTTGCCCCTGAGCTTGTAATTGAAGTTATGAGAGTTACTTACATTTATCATAGGTGCCTACTAACCAATTTTTAAAATGTCTGATGAGAATCTGATTTATTAATGTGTTGAGAAGTGAATGAGACCAATAAGTGGGTAAATGAAGTATGGCATAGTGCTAAATAGTTATAAAAAAGGCCTAGACTGCTTTCATATGAGACACCTAGGATTTGTGGATTCTTGTATCTGAGCTCCTTTAGATTTCAGAATTCGCACTTGTTAACTGAAGATAATAGCATGCCT
Organism: Psittacus erithacus; assembly: GCA_009867235.2. Taxonomy (NCBI): domain Eukaryota; kingdom Metazoa; phylum Chordata; class Aves; order Psittaciformes; family Psittacidae; genus Psittacus; species Psittacus erithacus. The sequence continues at coordinate 57,838 of WYDI02018773.1, read as the reverse complement.
TGGTTTTGTTTCAATACCTGAAAATAAATGTGCTAGTATTTTAGAAGCAAGTGGGAAAAATAAGCACACTGTAAAAATAACCATGGAAGAAAAAATACTGGCAAAATCTAGTTCTGTATTCAGAGCATTACTTGAAGAAAATACAATAGGTAGGACATAATGCCAGATTGAGTGGGAGAAACAGGGGAAAACTTCTCATTAAAGAAATACTTTCTGTTCTGGTGCAATGCACGAAACAGGGCTCCAGAACAAAACTGTTATATGACCATGTATGCTATATAATATAGCAAAATAATATGAATGCAGCAGCAAAGCAATTTAAAGTTTCACAGACCTGGTGTTCCACAGCTCCTGAGTGTTTTGGCATGGCTCCAGTATGGATGGATATTTGTGCCGATCATAAGATAACCGCTTATGCCTGCTTTCTTGCCACATACAATGCCTAGACAATGGGCATGTTAGAGTCAGAATAGTTTTTCTGACAAAGTAATATCCTTGACAAAGTTATGAGTAGATTAAAACAGGGTCTTAAAGCTGAAAAAGAATAGCAGAGACAATAAATGATGATGTTGCTGGCTCTTGTCTAGGACACAGTCCTATCACTACAAATGACCACCCTCATGTCTCAAGAGGTGCACTTCCTATGGCTCTCTGGGGAGGTTTCCCTCCTTTCAGGAATGGATCTGATAATTCAACAGTGCCTACTGTGAGAGCATTTGTAGTGACAAAAACAAATGGGGTGGTGCTGCAATCTATTGCCCACAAATAAAATGAGCCTCAAAATGAAAATTAGTATTAAGACAGGAAAAGAGGTGACTGATACAATGAGCTGATGGTTCAGTTACATTTAAGCATCTGTAAACAAAGAGCTGCAACAGTGGGTAGAGACGTACATTGTGAAAGGGGTATCAAAAAATCAGTAAACTTTTCTACTCTCACAGTGCATCTTTACATAATGAAATAAACATATGGGGTAGCTGGTGTTAGTGGCTTGGCACCAACTCAGCTGTAGACTATTTTCTTTGCCAATCTTGCAGATTTCACAAAGGTGAGCCTCCAAGTTTCACTCAGGAAAGACCACCACGTTGTCAAGATCAAGCAGATGAATAAAAAGGCCCAGGAAAATACACTGTGCATATGTGTTATATTCCCATATGAATATTATTTTACAGGCAGTTTTCCTGCAATGTGATTTACATCCTTGCAAACATGCTAACAACTGTTCTGAAATATGTCCTTATCATTTCAAATAGGATGTACTTTTCAAGGAGTCAGATCGCTGTAACAGGGTGTCACACACCACACGACAGTGTTCTTACTCACAATTCCTGCTGTGAAAAAATAATAAATAAATCAAACATTTCCTTGTGAAGCAGGAGCAACTCATATAATAAAACCTTTGTTTTACTTTTTCTGTTGACAATTCCAAATGTTGAGGAAACACACTGTAGGACAAGGGATAGGATTACCAGCACTTCAGCGAGAGTTGCACATTTATCCATGGGTAGAAAAAAACCCTTTTTTGGTGATTTACGTGGGACTTAGCTCTGACTTTACAAAGACATTCACTTAGGTTTCACTTATTTTACTGTGAGAGTGAAGAACATTCCTTTGACTTCACTTTCTCGAGTGTATGTGCTTTGTGATGTCCATATTTATCGACGACATAAAAGTCTCTACTGAAAGAAGTACCCGTCTGCTCCATCCCCTCCTTCTCCTTCCCCACAGGGCAGAAAACAGCTAACACCGTCGCTGTCAGTCCCCGCTTAATGCACTCCAGAGATGATAGCCGGTCAGAAGGACCGAATGACCAGGTCGGGGACCCGGCGGTCTCCGCGGGCTGTCTCGGGCCGGGCCGAGGCTGGGCTGACTCCGTCCTGTCCCGCCCCACTGTCCCACCGCCCCCGGGGCGGGCCGCCCGCCGCCGCTCCCAATATAGGAGCAGCCAAGGGTGCCAGTGGCACTCGTTGCGGCCCTGTTCTTCCATTCCGAGGGGTGCTTTCCCCGGGTAACGCAGGTGAGGCGCTGGGGCGGGCAGGGACGGGGGTGCTGCTGTCGGGGTGCCGCCGCCGCTGCTGGTGTTGCTCTGCGTCGGTCGCGGCTTCCCCGGTAAAGCGCCTCATTCCTCCCTTAGGCTGGTCCCGGAGAGAGGCACGTTCCCGATCTCGCTGCTGCCATGGCCTCGGTTCCTTCAGCCGGCTGCCTCTTGGCCAAGAACCAGTACTACAGAAGTAAGTGCACGGGGGGGAGAGCGGTGTTGTCCCACTGTGTTCGTCCTCCTCCTCTTGTCTGCCAGGGAGGGTCCTCTGGAGGATAGAGGCTGAGCGGCCCAGAAGCTCTCTCGAGGAGATTCCCAGATTGTTGCCCCTCATGAAAAGTCAGAAACTGGTTGAGATGGTACCTGGATGAGCCGAAGGCAAAAGGGTGGCTTTGCCTGGTAGTTTTTAATAGTTTGGGGAGTTTTTCATGATATCAAGGAACTTCAGTTTTAATGAGCGTCAGCTTCTGGTTATTAATTTATTTTTCCCCATTTATTTATTTTCCCTATTATTTTTTTTCCCTACTTAGAAATGTAATGTGGGTGTAATGGCATATGTAATATCTTTTTTTTTTTATTATTTTTAAATATAAAATATGACATAGAAAAAGTGTTAGCCCAGACAGTCTGGGCTTCTAGTTATACTTCTTATTTACTTTGCAGGCTTAGAGCACAAAATCACCTCACATCTTTGTTTCTAAGCATGTGAAATAATCAGTAGCTCGAGAATACATCTGGTGGATTAGGATCCCTCTAGACAGGGTGAATGCTATAGTGCAAGTGTGGAAATTAGTTATGTCACAATGAAAAGTACAGCAATTAGGTTGGTTTGGACTTGAATATTTAATAATAAACTCATTTGTTCTGATAGCAACATGTGCATGATCATAAGATTTGTCACTGATTTAAGTGAAAGTTATACAAACAGATCTCTGTATAATTTGAAGTGAAGAGTAAGTAGACTGAGATCAACTTAAAGGAAAGTTTTATGTTCCTTAAAATGGCGTATGTAATGCAGAAGTTATACTTTGTACTCAATAAACTTATCTTTTTAAATGAGAAATTCTTGGTGTAGAAATAGTGTACTCTCTCAAACCATTTTTCATGTGTGCCTATTTTCTGTAAACAGCCAGACAGAACTCGGAGTCCAGTGTTTCTTCCAGCACCTCCTGGTGTTCAGATGCTGTGAGCGCTGCAGACCAGGACAAAGCATTTCATGGTATTGTTAATTTCTTTCAAGCAGTCTTGTAGTTTTGCCTGCTTATTATTTAGCCAGTGTCTAATGGTGTGGGCTTTTTCTCCTTTGGCAGGGTTACCTGAGTTAATTGATAAAAGTTGGTGGATAAAAAGCTTTTTCCATAATGAACCATCTCCGCCAACTGTGGGCAGAAAAACACTGTCAGCAAGCAGGTGAGTCCTGTTTTTTTACAAAGATGGGGGTAACTTACTCGTTCCGTTTTCCTTGTGGTAAAAGTTCTGATAAACAAATAGTAATAGGCTAAAACAAACTGAAGAGTGCAATGCTATTTTGGCAACTTAAAAGATATTTAAAAGTATACAGCTATTGAAGCTTCCCATGTTTTCACTTTAACAAATGCACTCATGCTACTTCACACTAAGCATGTGCTAGTGATTATTACTGTTCTACATTCATAGTGGTAGTTATCCTTTATCTATAGCACTTGCACACCCATTTATGAGGTTTACACTTCTTATGTTAAAAAGCTGATATGAATGCATTCAAAAATACTTGGATAAGAATATCTGAGGAAAATAAAATGATTACTTATTACCTTTTTATATATATTTCTCAGTACCAACCGTTGAATAGGACAGCATGTTGGCTTCACTGACTGAGATACTACATACAGACTTGTTTTTCCAAGAGGCCTGGGATCTTCCTAATGTCTGTGTTCAGCTGCAAGAAGAAAACAAAACCTTTGGGAGAGTGGAGAAGTGTATTTTCAAACGATTTGTCAGTAGCTTAAATGTCATTGTTTAATGGACATGTCTATGGCTTACCTTGTTCATTACAGAGTTGCTATAATTTGAGATGTCTCTTTAGTGGAAGTTACCAGTATTAAATATCCTGATGACTTGGGTAGTTAGAGAAAAATGGCAGTAAGATATTGTAAGAAGCATTTGTGTTGAATGACTTTGCAATGGGTGATACTCTTCAGTTTTACCTTTAAGATATCAGCCATATATGCTGATAGTCACACGGATGTAAACAAAATTCAGGTACGTAGTCCAGAGTAGGAGACTGCTATATGGTACAAGTTTTCTATCAAGTATTTACATACCAGTTACAGGAAGTAAGTGTACAAGAATATTTGTTAATACCTTTGCTTTTTAGAAAGCCCAGTTACATGAAGAAATGGTTATTAGTTTCATCTCTTTATTCGAGCAGGGTTCATAGGTCCCAAACTCAAATACCCAGGTGCAACTTTCATTCGTACCTGTGCATGTTGGTATTTGAGGACAGAATAGGAGAGGGAGAGAGAGAAGAAACCAGTAATCCTGATGGACATTGACATCTTCCAAGCAGAAGAGCAACCTTAATCAGTGTTGATGCTTCTAGTGTTGTTTTAGATTATCCTTACCTGCTCTTCTGTAGCTTTAAAGTGCTACTTGTTCTCCAGTGACTATTAATATTCACTGCTGCCTATCAGCTTTCTGTGCTAGATCTGGCAAAGTATTCAACTCAAAGTAATAACATTAGTATTATTAACCAAGTCTACCTTTGTCATGATTCATGCTCTTGAAAGATACGGTAACATAGCTTCATTTACTCTTCAGTATTGCAAAGCAGTACATTAGATTGTTTGTTCTACCAGGAATGACTGAAATACATGAGAGGTCATAGAAAATAACAGGCTTTTGGCTGGATGATATCATTTCTGTAAATAATCTATGCAACTTTTTGACGTACTATCCCTAAACCTACCTGACCTTTGTCCGTCACTGGATGAATTAACAATAGCAAACATTAATGTAGCCAACCTATTTCTTTATAGGTTAATGATTGTCATGGTTATGCATAACTTTAGCGTCTCAAGTGACTGCTTTGGGAAGCTTACAGTTTTGATGGAGACAATAAATGTATGACACATGACAACAGAAATGAACATAATTTTGAAAACACAGCTTCAGGAAGCTTTAAATTGACTTATTATGTATCTGACTTTGTGACTATTGTGTAGTTTCATCTTTAAGTGTACAGAAGGAGCTATTTTTTATACTAAGATTTTTTTTATTAATAAAGATTTAATCAATATTTGCTCTGACATTTTTGGTATCTAACAAACTTGTGTTCAGTGTTGCTTGTGGTGTGGGTGGTGCTGGGGACATGTGGGTATTTTGTGAGGTACTATAAAATTTAAAATTCTCACACAAGTCTTTGTGGTCTGTTTGGCACATTCTTCATTTAGTCACTTTAAAGCCTGATGTGTGATGAAAAAGGGATGGTGGAATGTAAGCTAAAAAAACCACCCTAACACACTTTTTTATAATGCCATGTTATGAAGGAAAGGAAAAAGATAGACTTGGTACTTGGAAGAAGGTGATTGTGTCTCTCTGAAAATGCTTGAAGTCACAGAAGAAAGAAATGCTGTAGCCTTTATTGTACGTGAGAAAAACAGGATTTGGAATTGCTGTTGGGGAAACTACAGTGGCAATCTTCCGTATTGCTTTCTGAGCTTAAGCTGCTTCTGTCCTTATTAAGTTGTGTGTAGAACATGCTGAAATAGCCAGTAAGCTGTTAATACCCACAAAAATGCATAGTGTCTGTATTCACCTGCTTAGGTATTATGAACTTCTTGTTTTTATTTCTGTCATCATGGTGACAGAAAGCTCTGTTCTACAGAGGGCCCATCACACCATCCTCTTCATCATTTCCTGTGATCAGCTCAGCATTGGGGCAGCACCATTCCTGATTTATTGTTATTTGTGCTAGTTCTCCAAAGTATAGTTACCCTGCAATGCATTAACTCTTAAATAACTCTAAATGTTCTATGACAAAGTCCTGAAGGCGTATGGGTAAATGGGATGTTAAAGTGCTTGCTCTCAAATGGATGCATTTTTTTTACATTGCAGTAATAGAAAACATTAATTTTCTTGAATTAAATGTCAATATAATGTAATCTTGTAGGGGGAAAAAGCCAAAACTGAAATGATTTAAAGAGAAACAGAAAAATATGAAGAGGAAGCTATACACTTTAACTCAAATACCACTTAAAATAAGAAAGCTAGGAAAATAATATTATTTTAATACTTATCTGGGTAAAACCAGTGCTATTGTATTGATCAAAGATTAAGTGTGCTAAAAAAAATTATCTTTTCCTGTTAGAAGGACTATAGGTAGATATTTATTTTGATGAAGTTAATGTGCATGTTGTTATCTGTCTGGAAAAAAGGAAGTATCAGAAACAAGACTTGTGCCAGCATGTGATGGATCTAAGTTAGATCCAGCTGTCATCACCAAGTTAGGAATGGAGAAATGGGCTTGAAAAAGACTTTTTTTTTTTTTTTCAAATGCACATATAGCAGTGATAGTCAATATTGGGTTTCCATTTCTTTCCTAAAAGGAAAACCCTTCATAGTCCACTGGTCTTATTAATATTGCATTTTAGGAGTCAAAAGACAAACCTTGTTGTTCATTTTGGTTCAAGAAGGATGAAATCTTCCTGTTGAGCACATTTAGAGAGAGAAAATTGTTACTATGAAGTAATTTTTCACATTTATTGTGGTTTGGAAGAAATACCATAAAGTTGCATTTGTTTCCAAGTATTTTCTTGCCCGCATGTAAGGTAAGCCATACTACATATTGTGGATGGACAATAGTAAGGATTAACTATAAAGGCTCCAATTACTGCTATGAAATGGGATTTTTTTTCCTTGCATACTAGCCTTTTCTGCAGAAGCAAGAATGATAAATGAACCCATTTAAGAGACTTATGTTCAATATAAGAATGAACAGCAAATCAAACACAATTTGAGTTGTTAGATATAAGTAAATATTTTTTCCTAATATGTGCAGTGATTAAGACTCCCATATACCGTGTGCTTCCAACTTCTTTGGAAACATAATTTCTGGTTTTGATATTACCACATTCTGATATTTTTAGATATAGGTAAATCCCTCTTTTTTCATGATCTTAACTAATCATACATTATTTCTTCTTGAAAGACTGTCTCTTATTGTCACTTTTCAACTCTTCTGAAAAGGAAGATCAAAGCAGGGTTCATTCAGCAATTTCTACAAAGATTAATGTTGCTTGCAAAACATTTCTGCACTTACAGCAGGTGGCTGTGAAAATTTTGACCATGATCATGTTCTGTGTCTTTGCTGACTCTTCAATGATGGAGGGATTCTGTCAGATTTCTCTTGTCCTGTGCTCTGTCATATGTCATTTTAAGCTATTCTGGCAGTAGCAGATGTGAAATATACTGTATGTGATCATAGGAGGATAGGTCTTTGTAATAGAAGGAGTCTATCACTAGCAGGAAAGAGAATCAGATCAATATATTGGGAGGAATTCCAGTGAAAACTATCCTTTTTTTCCATTTTTTTTTCCCCGCTGCTTGGATCTCAGAAGCTGTGGAGAAAGAAATCAGTTTCCCAACCCTATGCCAGAAGAGAAGACTGAGATCCCAGTTACAGTACTGGGTGGTATGTTCAGAGACACTCTATTGACTTTTTCTCAAAAACAGAATAATAAAAGTGCTTGTAGTCATGATGACAGGACATGATTTGGACAGAGATATAATATCTTTATTAGATCAACTCATAACAGGAAAAAAAAACTTGTACACTCAAAAAGATATTGCTTTTCTTAGTTGTGTCAGTCACCAATCTCCTTAAAACTTTGCCATATTTGACATCAATAAAATTCATTTTCATTTATACCTGTAAAACAGAACCCATAATCTCACTTTACTTGTTTAGTTGAGGTAGCAGACTTAGGTGCAGGACAAAGCTGTTCTGTCAGTTTGTGAAGCACAGCCTCTAGCATACCGGAAAAGCATTGACAGGACTGGCTGGACATCAGTAACAGTACTGGGATCATCTCTTGAACAGGTTTGGTCGTGTTGTTTTTTATATATATATTTTTTTGTATGTGTGTTTTGTGGGAGGTTTTTTTTTGTTGGAGTTGCTCTTTTTATAGGTGAAAAACCATCTCGTCCTGACTTTGAAGTAGTCAGTGATGGTGAGTCTGTAAAACACCCACAGTAAAACAGTAAAACTTTCAGTGGTTGATTCCACTCACCTTTAAAGACCTTCCCCACTGCTGCCAACTTGACTTTCTCTGTGAATAACAGTTCAGGTGTTAGTCAGGAATGCATGACCCAAATAACAAGCAAAAAAAATTTTTAAAGTGCTGATTCCACCTCTTCTTCAAGGACATTGATAGTGATTTCTGAAGAGGTTGTATCATTTTATTTGATCTCCAGCTACATTGACTTCAAGCAGTATTTCAGCACAATGAAAGTGTATCAATAGGTGGAAGCAGCTGGAGATAAGCTTTTTGCTTCTGTCAAAGCTAAAAGTCAGTCTCTTAGACTCTGTAGTTTACTTATTTCAGACTGGGTGAGAATATATAAATTATTGCTAAGTAAACCAAATGAGAAGGAAAAAAAATGATGATGTGGTTTTGGGATGGCATAAAAATGTTGGACTTTAAACCACATGCTTTTACTCATTCCATTTGAAAATGGAATTTAGTGAATAGATTCCTTAATATCTCAAATCATAATATATGCCCATTACAATAAAGTACTTGTATTAAATAACACATAAATTTATATTTTTTAATTCAATTTTAAAATAATTTTCAATCCTATCTTTGATGACAGGTATTGTACAATTTTTTGTGTTTAATTCCATTGCCACTTTAGATATAGAGTAGCTTCTTCATGTCAAAAAACCCCACTTCAAATTCTGAATAAGTTTTAGAACCTATAATGGTTCTTACAATAAAACAATTTTAGATATAATCTACCTTTCCAAGCACCTTTAAATTGCAAGTTTCACTGTCTCATACTAGTGCAGAAGTAAAAAGATAATACTCTGGGTAAAATACACAATGAAGTAAGTTCCTTTGGATAGGTATTTTCCCATCATATATTAACCAGGTTAATTTAATGCTGCCATAACTCCAGCTGAGACCCACCATACGTTTCAGTTCAGGTGAAGCTGGAATTACTATTAAATCACACTGACGGGATGTGTTAGTGTCTACAGAGTTTATCCATGGCAGTGGCAGATTGAGTGAAGTCCTGAATGTAAAAGGCAAGGTAAATGTATGTTATACGTAGTAATCCCTTCACATTCTGTCACAAGAAAATGCCTGCCTGCAAAAAAACCAATCAATTTGGGGGAAAAAAATCCAGCGCACCCTACCTGTTCTCATTCTGTGCTTTCCAGGAACATTTTTTCCTAGGTGAAGCATTAGTTGCTTTGTATTTCTTTCAATTTCATTGCCAAAGAATGACAAAATGAAATGCATTAAGTGAACAGATTGTTATTTTCACTGCTTGTTTTCCTGGTTGTCATACTTACTGTCCTACATTAATCTTATGCCATTATTGCTTAATGTATTTAGTGGGGGAGTTGTTTGTTCTCTGTTTATCTGTCACCATACTGTGAATGTAGCAGGAGTGTTATCTGGAAGGGCAGCTTTGTGGTGTAAACACTTTTTAAACACCTACACGCTGTTAAAACAGTGCTCCAGTGACTGAGCAGGTCAGCCCAGACCTTCTGAGATAAATGTGCATGGGCTGTGGCTCTCTCATGTAAGGACTGATTTTTATTCTGCATTTTTACAACTTAACATTGGACCTTAATCTTGAAAAGTGTTAACTGCCAGGCATTATAATATTATATGAGGCCTGTATGACTAATTCTGAAAAGCGATGTCCTGTCACATTTTATTTTTGACATTAAATCATCCACAGCATTTATCATATATATTAAAGGAAGACTTGCCAAGAGTAAGGACTACAATTTATTGGCCAAAACATTCCTCAGCTGAGAAGAGGCCTTTTTCTGTACAGCATCAGTCAAATACTCTACCCTCCATATATTTAACTTGCTCATGCTCATAGCATTAAGTTCACCCCCATACAGGAAAGTCAACTGAAATTTGTTTAGACTGAAGGCAATTCTTCAATATAACCTAATGCTGAAACTCACTGAGATCAAAAGTCGTTTTCATAATAAATAGATGCAAATTCATTTATGGTGGATTTGAAGTAAAAAAAAAAAAAAAAAACAAACCAAAATCACAAAGTGAACAGTTGTGATAGTCATTCACACCTACCTAAGATCCCAATTATATGTAGACATCACCATAGCAAGAGCCACAGATGTTGAGTTAATGTCAAGGATCATTCACCCTCTTTACTCTTCCCTGATACTCTCTGCACTACTTAGAATAAAAAACCAACGAACACTCTTTCAGCACCTACACAGGAATAATACAGAAACAAGAGAAAGGACAGCCACGGCAAGCAGCAGTCCCTTTAATTGTAGAATGGGTTAGCCTATCTCCAGGACATACAACATTCTGTCTCTAGTTAAAAAAAAAAACAAAAAAACAAACACAAAACCCAATAGGATTTTGCTGTGGCCAGGAAATAATCTAGGCAATATTAGAAGCTCAGAAAAACCAGGCATGGTTATCATTTATACTGAGCCAACTCTCAAGTAAGAAAAACAGATTGAAAGAAACTACAGCCTTGCTGTAAAATGGGCAGTAGGATTGCAGCACACTCTTTTACTTCTATAAAACCTTGACTTTTTGGCTGAAAAATAACATCCCTGAAACATGTTGACAGGATATGTTCCTGTGATGGCTAGCCGAAGTATAATTTAAGACCTCTTTTATAGCTAGTCTTCTCAGAAATGGCTTCTTTTGTTTCCACCACCCACAGTGTTATCCATATGTTTTGTTAAAGTGAATTAAGTCTTTATGGGGAACACAATGATGGGCTGCAGCCAAGCAAAACCTTCCTGAGATATACCCCTAGTGTGTATTTAATTGAAAATCCTGGGAATTTGGAGGCAAATGTATCTTTAAATATATCTGTAGTATTTCCATGAAAGAACAGAAAAAATATATGTCAGAACATTTTGGCTGACCATAGTGACTGTTACAAGGAGATGTAGTGTGAAGAATAAGATGAAAATTAAACATTAATTTGCAATATCAGAGAAAGCAAGCATTTTACTTGTCTCTTACTAAGCAACAGAGAGAGTAATATTGTTAGTTTTTAGCTTCCAAGAATTTCTCTCTGAAACTTAGCTACGTATATTACCATGATTTTGTTATCCATTTAGCTTAAAATAATGCAAATTCATTAACTAAAGTTACCTTTTATTTGCATAATTTACAATATGAAGAATAATTGTGTAGTTTATGGCAGAATACTTGTAACGACATATTTTTAGTAGGATTTCATCTGCTTTGGTATCCATCTAGTTGGTGAAAGGGATGCACTTTCACAGTGAACAAATGAAGGATATTTTTATGGTGTCTTTTCAGGATTGAAAAGACTGTTCATCTGAAAGTAAATTTCAGGTAAGAAACCTTGCTTCCATTTCCCTCATGTTGAGGAGTGACCTAGAAAGAGGACTGCTTATATTTGGCTGAAACACTGTGCTACAAATACGGGATGAGTTTAATTCATGTAGCTCCTTATTTCCAAGAAATCCAAGTGTCTCTAGTATTACGTAAGTCACTCAGGACACTAGAGTTGAAGTTACTGTGCTGAGACTTGCTTAGCACTGTTGTATAATTAGTTGGCAAATCAATTCAACATTTATTTCAAGTGTCTGAAGAAGAAGGAGATTCATGAATACATAATAGAGAAAGCATGCATGTCTGACCGCATTAGTTTTAAAGTGTTCTTAAAATATGGTTTTATTGAAAGCATGCATTTGAAAATCTTAGATTATTCCATTTGCAATTCAACACATTATGTGCATTGCACTTGTATAAAATTATTATGCCTCAGCTAAATAAAGGCCCTCATCCCTGGTACTTCACTCTTACTAGCCTCCTACGGTAATGTGCACAGAGGCATGTGCTAAAGGAGAGAAGGAATTCTTTGTACTCTCAGTGTTCATTGAACAGCACATTTTTTGGGTCATTGCAAAGAGTAGGCACATTTTGAGCAGTAAAGGCATAGCAAAATCTCTCTTTTGAGAACATTCTTTTGAGACTTATAAAGATTTCCTTTAGCACTGTCTAATTAGACCTGCTTTCTGACACAGTGTTAAATTAGGATACAAAATAGGTATCAACTTGTAGGTTGTTATGGGCGTGTTTCATGAGTACATTAAAAAAAATCAACAGATTGCAACACATACAGTCAGTATTTAAAGATATGGAAAGCCAGAAATGTTTGATAGGGGAGAGACAGGAGCAGAGAAGGTGGAATATAAACCTTCTGAATTTAGTTTGCTTCTTTCTTCTGCAGTTTTCTCAAAAATTCCAAAGTGACCATTTCTTACTAAATTGATTTTTTTCCACTTTATAACTATTCTTCTTTTACCAGTCCAGACTCTGACTGGACAGGAAAGCGAATACTTTACAGCAGTGATTTGTGACCTAGGGGGTCTAACAGTCCCATAAACCCAAACATCAGTAAGTACAAGCTTTTTCTCTCACTAATAGTCAAAATATTGTTGCAAAGCCTATATTAATATAAGGGTAAAGCAACAATATTATATCTTACCAAATACAAAAAATAGTATTTCTGGAACTAAGAATTTTTATACACATATATACTTTATAAAGCTTATTAGTCTAGTATGTATTTTTGAACTATAGCTCCTTCCCTAAAATTATCATTACTTCATTATTGTATGCAACAGGGTGTTTAGCATTGCCACAGAATCTCTTACTTGCATGCCCTGGTTTGATTGTGTAATCTTAAAACTGCATTAGCATCGTATCTTTTCTTTCATATAAAGTGGGTAATGCTGCATGCACTTTGTAAAGCAATCTATTTCACTTCCTAGTTCCCTGTCTTCAGTCTCATGTCAAACCACTAAAGCACTATTAATGATGCCTTTGCGTAATTAGTGGGGCCTGTACTAGAATAAGTTTATAATCAAGGATACTGCATAATGGTGATTGCATTTCTGCAGTGAAAGCTGTTTCTGAATATATTGAATTCTTATGCAGTAGTTTTCGTTTTCCAAGAAGATTGCTTTCTTTTTGCAAAAAGATGCACTTCATGCATGTTTTTTGTGTGTACATATAAATTTACATTGGAATGGTCATACATTGTATATTTTAAAATTGCTTTTATTGTTAAAATCTAACAGTAATAACATTAAAAACAGTAACTTTTCTATTCATTATAATGCTTATGAAAGCATTATAATGTTATTTAATTAGAGCTGAGGTGTAGACTGAAATGAAACTTTGCATTACATAATTTTCCATGTGGTTTAACTTTTAGGCAACATAGTTAATGACACAGTTTTAGTAACAGATGCTACTAATCTGGTTGAAAGTATATAAAATACATCTTCTGTTTTACTGATCAGGTAGTGTATTAAAATAGTCATCCTCATTTACTGGGTGAAGTATCCTGGGCTTGTTATATAAGTTCTCACAGACCCACTGGATTCAGAATCATGAATCGGTTTGGGCTGTTCTTCTACCAAAGGCATGTTGCTTTAGTTTTTAATGTTTGCTTAAGCAGGCCTGTGCATATGTTATGTCATCCTCTTTTCACATGTATCTCGGACTCCCCTGTAGCTAAGGTATCTGACAGTAAATTAAATGATCCTTCACTAAATCAAGTCAAATCTGCAAGTCCAGAGATGTTCCCAGTGTTATGCATGATTGCTAAAACATGCACTGAAGACTGTATTAAAATCTGCAATGCTATCTGCAGAAATAGTAATGATCTTAAGTCATAGGCCCATAATTTAGAAAAATTGGTGCCTGTGTCAAAGTAACTAACATCAACTCTGATGGCCCAGGATGTTCTCTAATTCTCTTACAGTAATAACCTGTGCCTTACAACAACCTAAGCCTCAATTATCAAAGTTTCGTCTTGTGCTTTGCTCAATATTGAACTTTATTTCTGATAAAATTATGATTATGATCATAATAATAATGATAACAATAATAAAGCCCTCATCTCTGGTCTACTATCTCACCTATGCAGATGATTGGCTGCAGAGTGCCTGAACCAGTCAAAGATTTAAGCTTGCACAGGGCATGTATATGGGCACAGCATCAATAATCACAATTATAGCTTTTTCCATAGGTCCCCTTCAGGTACCAGAAGGCTGCAGTAACAATATCATAGAATCATAGAATAGTTAGGGTTGGAAAGGACCTTGAGATCACCTAGTTCCAATGCCCCTGCCATGGGCAGGGACACCTCTCACTAAACTATGTCACCCAAGGCTCTGTCCAACCTGGACTTGAACACTGCTGGGAATGGAGCGTTCACAAATTCCTTGGGCAATCCATTCAAGTGCCTCACCACCTTTACAGTAAAGAACTTCCTCCTTATATCCAATCTAAACTTCCCCTGTTTAAGTTTTAACCTCTTACCCCTTGTCCTGTCACTACAGTCCCTAATAAATAGTCCCTCCCCAGCATCCTTATAAGCCCCCTTCAGATACTGGAAGGCTGCTATGAGGTCTCCACGCAGCCTTCTTTTCTCCAGGCTGAACAGCCCCAACTTACAGCCTGTCTTCATATGGGAGCTGCTCCAACCCTCTGATCATCTTTGAACTTGCTCCAGTGTGTCCATGTCCTTCTGATTTTGAGAGCCCCAGGGCTGAATGCAGCAATTAACTATGCACATAGGTGAAACATTCAAATAAGGTAAGCATTCAAATTTGACACATTATAAAATTTTGAGGCTGTTTTATAATGTCTTTAAAGGCCCTCCTTCACCCAGTGAACTCATAAATTAAGGAAACAAGGGTTTGAAACCATTTTGTCATCAGTTGTGCGTGCTTGATGCTATTGCCTTCTGAAACAATAATAACAGTATATGAATAATGATCAGGAGTCATTATTCAGAATCTTCACTTCAGAAGAAGCAATCACTATTACTGAGTTTATATAAATCAGGGTTCCTCTACAGGCAATTGAATTAGCTGTGGGAAAGACGCCTCAGTTTGTGTGCCAGTGTGCCTGTGTGAGCATCAAGTCTGTTGGGTGGGAAGAAGCTGAAGGGACGTGGAAAGGAAACTGCAGTGGAGAGCACACACAATCAGGCTTCCAAGGTGATGAAAAGACAGATGCTTCCTATGGGCCCTCTGAGGATGTTATTTTCTACAGCCCCAAAGGCCCTTGGAAACTGCTAGACTAAGATTAAGTTTGGAGCAACTCGCAAGGTCCCACTTGCTATGAAGGATGTATGTGTTCCCAAAGCATTTAATTTTAATCTGCCAATAGATCAGAAACTTGCTGTGCTTAGAAAGGTTTTCTATCTTGTGCTCCTTTTGACATATTCTCCTTAAGAAAAATTGCAGAGAGATTCCTCTCAAGGCTTTGGCTGAATTTGGGTCCTGTCACAAATTACTTCACTTTTTTCCAGAATTTTATTTACCCTACTTTCAGATATAGCCATTGTGAGATAGTTATAAATCATAGGTCTCCATTTTCAGACCTAAATGTTTAAAGCCACATATTTAAGATACATGGTGGTCATTGATTTATCAAATTAGAGGTGTTTCCAAAAATTTCTAATGTCTGTTCCTTCAGGGAGATCTCTCTTGCAGTCTCTCTTTGCAACTGAAAATCACAATTTAGGTACTACTGAAGGTTAAATAAAAGTAATGTCAATAACATCTTCTATAAATGAATGAGAAATTGTTTCTGCAGAGTGCTCAGGCACTATAATGAACTGTAGGGGAGAAATGCTTACCTCTTAAATGAGCTTCGGGAGCACAGGTGTATTAGCTATTAGGAACTGAATTCACCTTAAACCTGTCTTCACCCATCCATGTAGATTCATACCATGAAATCTAAAAACTCTAGAGCTTAAAGTGGAAAATAGACCCATCCGACCCCGAAACCCTAATATTTCTCATGATCTACCTGTGACTCTCTCTTCATAGGCAGACAGAACTGTTGTGAGGCTCATGGGGTCAAGGCATAGAGGGGAAAGAGTTGAAAGCCCTCATTTTTCATTTACCTGCTAAATGACAGACATTGCTGTCTAACTCAGGGTAAAGGCTGTTACACCTCTCCTCAACACATGCCAGAGTTGTAGGAAGCAGTAACTTGTTAAGCTAAACTATCAGAGGTAACTCTGTTAACTCCTTACCCTTACAAGTATATCTGTGGTACAGACATTTTCGTATGGTCAGAAATTTGAATTTCTTTTGGCTTTTTATTATAGTGACTTCATACACTTGTTCTGGGTAGATGCTGCATGGGAAGTGCTCCTGTGCTTTTCTCCTTTGGTACCCATGCAGAAAAAGACAATTTAGTGCTAGACACTTTAACATTCAGTCTTGATCTGTAGTGAGACTACAGAATTTTGTCTGACCTCAACAGGAGTTGCATACCTCACAGGCAAAAGTGTGCTCAGTCTGTGTAATGGCAAGGAAATTAAGTTCATTCACTACTTTGCTCTGCTGCTAGTAAGTCCTGAGTGGTTTGAAATGGAATCACCAAGAGCAGGCATAGGTATCGGCATCTGATACATATTTTCAACTGTGTTGATGGGATGTAGGATGCAGCAAGTTAAGTGGTTTCTGCTTTAATACATATTTTTCACATGTTCATGTTCCGTTGTACCACTTGTTTCAAAGAAGTAATCTTAATCATTATTGGCTTTGTATTTCACAACAGTCCTTGGCAGCAACACTATTCTGAAATCCATCATCACCCAAAGCAGGGAAGATGCTTCATTCTTCCCCCTTATGAGAGCTAGAAAAATAGGTACTGTCATAAAAGAAACAGTTCTCAAAGTGAAATTTTTGCTAAAGGAAAAAAAAAGACACAGGAAGAATTCAGTAACAAGTTAGCTCTAAACAAACATTTCATGATCAAACTCCATAACTTTACAAACATTGATCTGAACTGGTGAAAGGATACTGTACTCTTTGAAGCATGTATGTGTTTAAAAAAATACACACCCAACTAAGTTTTGTTTATTACCAAGGTTTATATTCTAATTTTAAACATTGCCTTTTTCTTCTGTTTAAACTATAGCAAGTAATGATAGAGATATTATTTAATATAAGATACAGGTGCTCTTATAAGTCTTATTAAATTCAAGCCCAATAAATTACAGGGTTTCGTGTGTTCATTTTGTACAGCACCCTTTTGAAGCAGTTATTGGAATAGTGTTTTTCTGAGTAATTTATTTTTCAATTTATTTTGCATGACTATGAAGCACAGCTAGCAATATGGGCACACAAAAAGATTTTAGATGTTATTAATGAATTGAACCGTTCACGTTTCTGCAGGTGTATAAACTGTTTGATATATTCCTGAGAATTAGCTTGGTGAAGTACTTGAGCATCAGATGAGAACATTTGTTACTCCTTTTGTTGAAAGAAACTGCTGCTGCTACAGGCATGATCTAAATTTATTGTTGCTGTAACCAAATATAATTTAATATGTTAATTTTAATGTATGTGGGCACTCTAAAAATGTCTTTATTCCTGTGTCTTTAAGGACAGAATTTGATTTACACTGGCAGTACTACTTTCATAAGGACATTTTATCTTCCTGTGCTCTGTAGAATGTTCTAATATCTAGTTTAAAGTTTTGTTAGCCATTACAGAACCAAGGCTTTTGTCTGACACTACAGCCTGCAAGCAAAAAGGTGGTGACTTGCTTCTGTAATACATCCAAATGAGCCAAATAGAGAGTTTTGTCTTGAGTAAACATAATACGTGGGCATCATTGCAGAAGAACAGTTTTAGTTGTATCACAGGAAGAGAATGGGTAGAAAACAATATCTTGCCAAAGACATATAGCTTTTTATTTAAAAATGTGTTCTGGATTTTCATTTCAGAGTGCACAAAAGAGAAATGATTTCAAAATACAGTAACATAACAACTTTACATTGTATTGTAGTAAAAAAACTGAAACAAAACTGATAGCACAGATACTGTTGAAGTGCATCTGCCTTGTTCAGCTTTACCTTCTGCTGTAGACAGCAAGGTCCTGTTGAAAAGCTGGTCCACAGTAGACAGTTAACTTGCCTGTAATGTTAAGCTTTAATAAAGCATCATGTTCTCTCTAGGATTAGCCAGGAGGTAGATTCTGACCTATACAATACAGATCAAGCCTCAGTAATATTTACATAGCTTTGCTCCTTCTTGGTTTGATTCTGAGACAGTTCAGGTGGATATGAAAGCTACAGCCTTAAGAAAACTGAAAATGGAACATGATGTATAAGGGACTGTGCTAAGATGACTGCAGACTTTTTCTCTGCTCACTAGCTGATCTTACAATGTCACATAAAGCTTCTAAAAACTAATGGATTCCCACAGGTAATAAGGAAAACTTCAGCCCCTTCTTTCCTTTTTCCAAGTGCAAAATGCTATTCTTTACTGATGCTTTTAAAAGCATGGTGTATAATGAGGCATCAAGACAAAAACCCTCTTACACAAAGCAAGAAACCACAATGTGCTGCTCTGTAAGACTGCTTCTTGAAGCAATGGTTAATAACCTTACTAGCAGTAGCCAAAATATTCTTCAGCTGAAACTCAAGCAAAGATGCAATGCTGTAGCCTGACTGTGGAAAACTTTTTATATCGGTCAGAGACAATAGTAGAATGAATTATTTGTCATTTCCTTGTGCTACTGAATGTACTTTGTTCATTAAGTACTCAAGTATTCAGAAAAAATAATGCAATGAAAGCACTTTGCATATACACAGATATCACTCTTGGAGGAAATGCTTTGCATCCAGAAAAAGAGCTGAATTAGCATATGTGCAAGACGGGGAAAAGTAACGGATTGCTTTCTATAAGGCAATCATGCAACTTGCACTGGCAACTGTTTGGTATGCTATAGCACTATTGATTCAGGAGCCATGTCACAATCAATCAGACTCTCAGAGGACCATGAAAGAGTTGCAAATGCTCAACTTAACTAAGCACACCATAAAAAGTTTTATTGAAATAAAAAGTGACTGTTCTCAGCTGCAGACTTACCACCTATTTTTTT
This sequence comes from Psittacus erithacus, assembly GCA_009867235.2. NCBI lineage: Eukaryota > Metazoa > Chordata > Aves > Psittaciformes > Psittacidae > Psittacus > Psittacus erithacus. The sequence goes on along the minus strand of WYDI02018773.1, from coordinate 38,623 downwards.
ACCTTAGCTTGAAAAAATAATTTGTGAGCTTAATAACTCTTTCAGTATACTAGGACCATAAACTAACTCACTAAGGGTGCTTTTCTCCAGTAGTAACATCAAGTCACATCAGAATAAGAAAATCTGTCAAAATAAATCTCATAAACCATTATTTAATTCTGCTTCCCCCAGAATGATAAACATCTTCTACTTCTTTTTTAAGGTGCAAGACCATTGGCTACTAATTCAGATCAGCAATATATATGACAGTCTACTCCCCTGTCTCTATTTGCTGTGAGGGCACCAACTTTATTACTATTTGGACTTTCTTTACATGAGTACATAGAGAACCCCATGTTGATGTTGCTGTAACTCACCAGAAATGTCTGCTGTTATCTGTGCCTCTGTCTGGCGCCATAAGTGTAGACTTACTGTCCCTTTCTGTTCTTCTCTCTACCTCTCACCCCCACTCATCTAGTTTTATTATAGCGAGAGCAGGCTGGGGCACATGTCCCATGAAACTGCAACATCCTGGCTCTACATGGTATTCTGGCATGGACAAGTCAGCATTTCGTATGTGCACTTGAGTCTTTCTCTCTTTCATTTTTTTCCCCTTTCTAGAGTCTGATTTTTATCACATAAGGATGAGTTGCAGGTCACAGGAAGATGTTTTGGTACTAATCCTTCCACACCAGTCTATTCAAATGTGTCTTCTCTATTACTACTTATAATGCCATTTTAGAGAAACAGGTATTTTTGCTTAATAACTTTAATCAAAGATTTACCTTTCACATACAAATTTAAAATTAAATTTAAATTTTGAAAGTGAAGCTCTGCTGTAGGTGGAGAATTCCAGATTTTAAGGAACTAAAATTCCAACTGCAATTTCTAGAAGGAAGTTCTCTATCTAACCTATAGATTGGCCCAAAAATAAGGTTATGCAAAACCCTTTCCTGAACATTTTTGAAAGCAGGCAATACTTGATATATTCTTGCAAACTAATTTTGAAAGTCCTCTAGAAATAAATTTCTAAGATTTAACTCACCCTAACAGTTTTGTACTATTGTCTATGGTTTCTCCATACTTCCTCTTAAGAGCAGGTCTGCAAATCAGAGCCTTACCTCCTAGGGCAGACTTATTTAAAAGACCAGAAATAATGTGAACTAAAATTCAAAGCCCCAGACACTGCTGCATGTGAATTTTCATTACTGCAGTAGTAAACTTTCATTAAATGTACTTTAGTAGAACAGCTTCTGGGAAGAATGATAGCATGTTTCTCATAAGTAGGTGTAAACTGAGTAACAGCCAAATGCTATTAATGTGTATTTGATTGCTTAAAGGCATTCATTGTTCAAAATCTTCATGGCAGATTTACATCTGCCTTTGAATATATGATTGAATATAATCTAATGTGTGAGAATTGTTTGTTAAAATACTTGTCGACATTGTTAAGTGTTGCATGCAGAGATATATACACAACAAAGCCACTAACAAGAGCTACAGTCCTACATGCAATTTCCCTTTGAGGTCCTAACCTAACTTTGGTTTAAATAGCCAAAATACTTCAGTGTCTGAAAACTAACAGAGGAGACACACTGAACACATTTTCCGAAGCTGGAAATCAGTCAGGGCTACATGGTGACTCAGATGGTAAGAAATGAAAGTTTCCTTCATGCCAGCAAGAAGTCTTACTCAAATTTGAATTTAGGTAAGTGACTTCCAGAAGCTTTAGCCCTATCCCCAGCAGTCGCTGGTCAGAGTAGCTGTGCAAAGACTAGCAGTTTTTTTCTGCCACTGTAATACATTGAAACTACTGTTGTTTAAAACAGTGATGACCAAGAATGTATTCTGTGTAACTGAAAGAAATTTCAGTCATGACAGGTGACAGAGCTATTACGAAACAGAAAGATAGTACATTAGCTGCATCGCCCCAGAGTAAAGAAACTCTCTACTAGCCCACTACTTAGACAGCTTCTACAGTAGTTTTGGTAACCACAGAATATCTAGTCAGAAAATAGGTAGAAGCGCTTAGACTGGTCAAGAGAAATCAACCCAGTGATAGGAAAATAGTATTTAGTAAGCCAGTATCAGCTTCCTATCAGATCAACTTACCTTCTTTAAAGGCTTTGAGGTATAGCATGATGCGTTAAATTATTTCATGAATGGGAATAACCCAGAAAACAAAACACAACAGAAACTCCCTACTGTATTTGCTGAAAAAAAGCACTGTGACCTTCAGTGAGGTCAGTTATTTTCTCTAGGTAGCCATAACTAGGTTACATGGACAAGAATATCAAGCAATCCCCATAATAAAATTAAAGGACCACCAGGCAATCTCAAGACTTTGGAAGAATATTACCCATCCACTGGTAAAAAGCCCCAAAACCTGAATGGGAAAGTGTGTACTGAGAGCTGAACAGTGACAAGATCAGCTTTTTGAATGGTACAGGGATAATGGCATAGCATGTCACAATATATATTTCTCATTTTACAAGACTTGTTATGTTTTCCCTCACAAGCACAGTTTTACATGCTTGAAATGAACCACAGTATCTTCTGCCCCACTCTCTAAACTAATCAGACAAAATGTGCAGTGAACCTGGGGATAAAGGAAGTTTAAAGTGGTGATCAATCTGTAACACGATTGTTTTATGTTGTATGCCCTATTTATTAAATATAATATGAACCCATTGAAAATTAGCCCTTCTTTGCTCCTGTCAACACCTGACAGAAAGACTGAGCATAAAACTTTGCCTGAAGATGTTAAAAACTTGGTCACTGACTTTCCCTGAGGAAGCAAAACTGCTCAGCTTCAACTCTTACTTATTTTTTAACATATGTCAGGCAGCTAACAGACACATTTCCTTAAACAACTTTCCTCCCTTGGTCTTTTTCCCATTGCTAAGATTTCATATTCGCTCTTTTAAATGCAGTTTTGCTTGCAAATGTCTGTGACTAACATCTTTATTACAGGACTGATCAAAAAAGAAATCTGAAAGGAGAGAGCAAAATTCTGCAGATCAAACATGTTTGTTAAGCCTTGCCCTTAAAGCCATTTCACACGTTTACTGTATCTCTACAATAAAGGAAACAGCTTTTGGCAATGACCTTTTTGGATCTGTGGCATATCTGAAATGTGCAGCAAAGCATGGCATTTCACACCAGTAACCCTTTTTAATACGCTCAAATAGCTCTTTCACTGCTCTACTCCTTCTGGGCATATCTGGCACTTTCTTTTGCTCTCTCACACACATGCACACACGCATACACACACACACGCACAGAATCTATAGGAATTATAAGCAAGCTTCTGCAAATTTGGAGGCTATTTTCTTACTTGGAATTCACAAGTAAATGCTGGAAATTGTTATTCCTTTGCATGCTCTCAGCACCTCTTGCACCTCTGTGTATTTCTGGTTGGTTAGGACCCCTTCAGGAGCAGTTCTTCAAGAATATGTCCTTTGATGATCTACCCCTTCTGGAGAGATATACACCTCTCCAGGAGCAGTGGCATTGCACATTTTGCTTATGCTCTATGGCACTGCCTCAAACTGCAAAATTATTTGTAATAGAAATATTTTCAAACAATACATTATGACTAAAAGGTCCCTGAAGTATGGACTTCTCTTTGGAAAATGTCTAGTGTACTGCAGGATTACTACTACAGTCCAAACAAGACACCAGAATCAGAAGCTTCTACAGTTTCATCTGAAAAACATGGTGGAATAATTACTTGTGCTACACTAAGACCAACAGTTCTGTATAAATGAATTTATTCACTTCAAGTTTGCAAGACAAGACCAAGGGCCAATGAAACTGAGGACTGTAACACTCACATTTGTAAGCCATTTAAATTATTTATAACTTTGCTTGAAATAGTCCATTAGTTAATTTATGGACTCTATCATTCTATTCATACTATATACATAAAAAATAATACTAAATATTCCATCTAGGACAAGATCAGCAAACCATTTCAGGCCTGTTAAGATACAGCCAATGTTAAAAGACTGTCCTCTTACAGCATGCCGCTTTATCTGAGTCCAGCTTCCTGATCACTCACACTAAACACCTACTGGCTGGCATCCAAGCTCTAGCTTTGAAGGAATCACCTAGGCTCCAGCTTTGAGGGAATCAGTTGACTCTTCAGATAGAGTAAGCCAGGACTGTTCATGTTCATGCTGTGCCTCTACTAACAGTACGGCTGCAATGACTCTGGGCACTTATCTCTGTGACTCTGAGCCTGAAACCAAGCTGTTACCACAGAAGATACAGATGTAGGCCATGTACATAGTAGGAGGCAAGGGATCCCCTTACCATGAATGTTTTCTCCTTTCTAATATGAATGTATACACCAGTTGGTCTGTAACACATCATTGATAAACAGCTGTTATTTTTCTAGCATAAGAATGTCAGATAAGTGCTGAGAGTCAGTGCTTGCCAGCATAGATTTGCCAACAGATTAGAATTTCATTTTACCTCTGTGTGTTGTTTTTTATCAATGCCCGTGAAAGTATCAGATCTATGGGGGAGGAAGGCAGATCAAGCACACACTAATGCCACCACTGTGATTGCATCTGCATCTTGATAATACAGAGAACTGATAAGAAATGAGCGGACTATTGCAACAAATGATTGACATTTTGATGAATTTGGAATGTAACACAGGCTTCAAATATATAAATACACTAGTTAAGAGTTCTGCAGTAGGAAATGGAATATTAAAGCTGAAATTTAACAACTGATACAGACTCCTTTAAATAAAACATGCAGACACCTACTTACATACTCTGATTTTTAATCTCACCATGCAAATACAATCAATTTATGTCTAGAAATCATATGTCGATCTTACAAAATACCTAGGTAACCTGGAAGCTAATTTTAATGACACTGTATGCTCATCAGAGCTTAGACAATCAGAATAACCATTTTCTATTCAGGAAATGGGGACAAAAACTACAGGAAAAGTTTTTTATTATTCTTTGTGGATGGAGAGCTGTGTTTAAATTAAAGACTGAAAAGAAACATTTTAAAAGACAGAAATAATCCAATGCAAATTCAAGATGGACTAACAATGGATAAAACAGTGTTGTACTGCCAAGGAGGAAAAAACACTGCAAATAAGATTAATGATTTCTTAAAATGCACTGAAATAGGGCCTTCATTCAACACAATGTTCTGAGGCTTTAGTGCCTGCAGATCTCAGCCTGCAGGAAGAATTATAGCTTGAGGAAGCAGTCTTTATGCCTTACCTTAAACCTATTGAAAACTCAGAGTGGCTTGGGAGAGAAAAAGCACCAGCAGCAAAAGGTGAAATCCCACTTCTTCAAATCATCTCAACAAAAAGTGCCTGAGGGATGAAAATACATGGTCTCGCTGTGGCCAAGAATCAAGTACAGTGCAAACTGCCTGACTTTCGTGAGCCGTGCCATGGACCAGAGAGGCACAGGAGACCAATAGTGGAAACTGATGGAAGGATATATCAATGTGTTACTGTTGACTGCTGTTATTACAGTCTGGCACTGACAATTGAATGTGAAAGCTCTCTGTTGGTGGGGCATGCATGTGTACATATGCATGTATGCGTTCTTCCTGACACAGACAATCTTTTGTTTGGACCACTTCAGAAACTGAGATTTGAGGCGTCAACTTTTGTCTTGTTCCTTTTCTCCTACCTCCAGGACACAGACTCATATCCTGACATTGACTGTTTTGCTCACTCCTTTCAGAAAAATATAACATTTTGTCAGAATGTTTTTTAAACCAGGATTTAATCTCTGGTATCTAAGTAAGCAGGACATGGTGATCTGGCCATTCTTGCAACACAATTATGGGGAAAAATGAGGTAGGTCTTGTGCTTGTTTTTCTTCAGTTGTTTCAATGTAATTTGAACATAAAGAAGTTAGAATAGTCCCACATACAGATATTTGCCATAATAAATGGCAGTTTCATATTTGGCCTAATTTGCCATCAGTAACAGAAATACTGCAGAGGGAACACGATAGCTAAAAAAAAAAGATTTAAAAATATAACTTTTATCTATATCATTCCAGGGGTCTACGTTTTAACTTCCACTGCTGCCTATCTTTTTCATACATACACACAGACAAAACTGGTCTCATTAATTCAAAGCTATGCCACACTTATGATTAAAAAAAACCCAACAAATAAACCACCCAATACTTTATTTAGAATTTCCCATATTCTAACTTGTGGTAATTGTCCTATTCCCATGCGCCTCCAAGAAGAGTCTAGCTTCATCTTCTCCATATCCTCTGATCAAATATTTCAAACAGCAATAGTTTTCCAACTAGACGTTATTCTCCAGCCTAAATAGGAAGGATACATTGTTAAATCATGGTCATCTTGCCGGCTGGGACATCTGGATCCTTCTCTGCACAGCTGCTTTCCCAGCTGTCCTGCTGCAAGGGCTTGTTCCATTGTACTGGATCTGACTGGGATAGAGTTAACTTTCTGCATAGCAGCCCCTCCTGTGCTGTGTTTTGGATTTGTGGCTAAAACAGTATTCTTAGCACACCAACTGTTTTGGCTGTTGCTGAACAGTGCTTGCACAGCATCAAAGCTCTCTTCTTCCTAATCTGCTCCCTTCCTCCCCTGCTCAAGAGTCAGCCGGAGGTGGGCAACAGGTTGGGAATGACACACCCAGGACAGCTGACCTGAAAACATGTTCTATACTGTATTATGTCATGCTCAGCAATAGTAGAGGAAGTTGGATTTTTGTTTGTTTGTTGAAGTCCATGAGGTCTATTTCTGTCCAGGTCTCTTTGAACCATAGCCCTGCCCAGCAGCTGTATGGCTGTGAACCTCAGTGACTAATTCTAGAACTCAGGCTAAGATAGATTTGTATGGTCAAGCTTGTTATTAATGACTTTTTGCAGATAAGCTGTGCAGAAAGATCAGTAAATTCACTGAGAGGCACATAAAATGTGTCCAGGAAAAGAATAACATGGAAGCATCTGAAATAATTGTTAAGCAAGTGAGATATATAGTTTTAAAAAACAATGAGAATAACAACTTCCAGGTAATGAACAAATCAGTTTTTCCAAGACTGTAAATTCATGGTACTAACCACCTTAAACCCATACCTACATATGTTGCCTGATATCAGATGAAATAGAAAATAAACCTATAAATTTAATTATGTTAGAGTTGTTTTTCAAATAAGTCACCTTTTATTTATAAGGACATCGGAGAATGACTCCTTATTTAAGCAATGTTGTTAGATGATTTGATATCCATGGTGATACTTGGATTGATGGGGGAGAAAATTAGCAATCTAAAACCTGAAGGAATTAAAAACTTTCTGTTTTGAACAGCTCAGAAATGCTGTCCCTTTGTAGGTCAGATTCGCCAGGTTGCAACAGGAATAGCTAGAAGGAAAACAGGATCGAACTGTATGAAAAATTAAACTGATACTTATTCCAGGACTGTGCTGGAAGCAGTTTTGCCTGTTTTAAAGGATATTAAACATTTTAGTGGGTTCCTGGCTATTAAATCAGCCCTTAAATGTGACCTGTCAATCTGCATTCCCTACTGTCACTTTCTTAAAGGGAGCCTCAGTGCCCATGTTCATGATCCTCCTTCTCCACTCAGAGTTTTTGTCTTACAACTGTCAGTATTACTGTAGAAACCTGTCCAGCAAACTGTAGATGGTTAATACCTGAAACTGGTAATTCTGTAGTTTGTTTGTATACCCTGCTACCAAGGCAGGGTATGATAAAGCTGGCTGGAATACAGATATACCTGTGCTGATCTTACCTTCTACTGTTGTGCAGATGTTCCCCCTATATATAAATTTTTCAGACCAGTACTGTGACTTGCAATAAAAGATTAACTGAAAATTACAGATTATTTTGCATTTACTTGTAGATGGCAATGACTGTCAGTACAGGCTATAAAGGTCTATGACTGGTTTGAATACCATCATAATAGTGTTTTACCATAATTTTCCACAACTTTCTCATCCAAAAAAGGGCAACACAAGCACAGTCACCTATCCCTAGAGATGAGCGTGATCCCTGCTACTGAAAATGATCTACTGAAAATACAATTAATCATGTCACCCTTCCCAGAGAAGTTTAAGTCTTGAAGGCTCAGTCCTCAGTGTATCAGTGAAGTGTGTTAGTGTAAGTGGGTGCACAGCTGTGATGCAGACAGAAGGCCTTCAAAACACTGCACAAACTACAGCCCATGAGAAGCTGCATTCATCCATCTATTTTGATCTATTTAGGACCTAGACTGATGAAGTCACTTCCTTTCTGAACATTGCTGGTGCTTTAACTGCGGCTCTGGTAACTCCAGCTCTGAGCAGCTATGAGGCACCTAAAATGTGTGCACACATGTCTACACATGTTCCACCCTTGGAACAAATTAAATTTCATTCAGAGATAACTGCTGGGCTGACTGGATATCTTAATGTTATCTGTTTTGTACTTACAGAATTGAGACAGTTTTCCAGTGTTATAGAAGCTTATCTGTTAAAACATTAGTGCTCAGACATGATGAAGAAGACAAAGTGAAACTCAAAGTGTTTTAACTTTTTTACTTGTTTTATTGAAATGGAATGATTTGTTTATTTATTTGCCCATTTATTTTTCTGGTTGTCAAGGTTTTGGGAGACCCTATTATACATGTAGCTGCCTTGTAAAAATCTTAGCAGTATATTTAAAGATTTTTGCTATCAATGAAGGTAGGGTATCACTTTGTGATCCTACAGGAACCAAGAAATATTCTTAGTTGGAAAGTAATAAAGTGATCTTGAATCACAGGTCAGTCTTTTAGTTAGGTTGAAGAAGCCTTCAGTTTCTAGCCTCCTAAAACAAATTACTGCATTTGTGACATGGCATAGGATATTAATCATTACCAGTCTTAGTTAAATTGCAGGAGAATTACATGACAATTCCTTTAGGAGAATAATGTGTTAAGTTCCTTTCATTATTTTGGATCTTTATTCAACATTTCTATTTAGGCAAAGTTTATAAGACAGCAGGCTGTTAGCTTTATTCCTCCCTCATAAAAGGTCCAGTGTAAGCTTCAAAGAATTCTCAATCTTCTTACATACTGAAAGCATTTACTTTGTCCCTTGCTTCTACAGTTGTATATACTGGCTCCTTTTCAAAATGTAATGAAAGCTTATCTTTCAAAGCCATGAAATCTATAATTGATTTCAGTTTGCCTCTATTTTTACATATACCAATTCTAATAATTTTTCCTTTTATTATAGTCTTCGAGGTTTCCTAGACCATTTGACTATTTACTTTTCTCATTATAGTATGTCAAAAAACATCGAAGTCATTCTTTATGAACTTCATTATATGAAAATCTTCTAGCAAGTCTGTTATCAAATCTCTGCCTTATATGTTTTTTTTCCAGAAGTAGGTCAACATTTCACAGTCACTTTAATTAGCACATGATCTAACTGCATAATTAACTTACTAGCTATATATCCTGGAAGATAACAATTGGACCTCATAAAATGCACTACGTAAAGAAAGCTTAGAGCATCTCAAAAATTCAGGATTTTGTGCTGTTATCTATTCTTTTGTGCCTTTAAAATGAGTCTCTAAAGAATCTCATTTGAACTGTTCATTCAAGATGAGAGCTTCTTGATATTAGAGGGGAAGGCTGGGATGCTTGTGTAAAGAAAGCTACAGAACAGCATAATGATTAGCTGAAGGCACATTCGTTATCTAATAGTGCAGCATGCATAGTGGGCCTGCTAATTAACACATCTCACCATCTTTGCTTTCCTGTCTGCAACAAAACCAACATGGAAATAGATTCTCAAGTCCACTTAGATTTACATGAGAAAAGCATAATGGCTTGTTTCATATATCCCTCAGTAGGTTACCACTGTTATCATGGACTTAGTTACTTCCCAGTATGAACAGAGGCAGTTAGAGGGTAGAATAGAATGGAAATGTACAAAACCTTGGCCACATTGTTTCCATGTATTCTTCCCCATGAGATACATATGAAAATGCTGGCATGGACTGTAGGAGGCAGCAGTTTGGAGAAGACTAGAACTCTCTCACCTAGAGAGGGGCAGATGCTACTAAAAGAGTGATGCGTTACTAGCAGTAATGAGAGAAGAAACAAAATAAAACAGTGAGATGCTGCAGTCTACTGCGTGGTACACCTAGAAAAGAGGAATAGCAGTGAAATACTTCAGACATAAGAAAGATTTCCGTTGACACAGTGTAGACATCCATAATGTAGACTTGGAATCTCACTAAACAAGGCAAAGATACTTCAAATGTGCAGTCCATGTCATGTTACTGCAGATGTCATGGGTCAGAGGAACTCTACTTCATGTTTGGCAATTTTTCCCAATGGTCTGTTGAAGTGGTTCAGATCACTAGCTTAGATAAAGATGACTACACTGTAAATATGTAAAGTCAGAAAAGATGAAGTCCACTTGGGCTGAATGAAAAATGGATTATGATAGAGATCTATGGGCTCTTCATGGCTACAACAAATTCCACAGTTTCTACAGAGGGTAGTTGAAAATACGTGTGTAGGAAAACGAGATCTGGATTTCTGTGTGGCAATTCCTCTGTGTAGATGACATACAAAGATAACACTGAAGACCCTTGTTAAACACTGCTTCATAAAAATATGTCAAGTAATTCCCTAGTCATAAAAAATTAAATACCTACTGAGAACTTACAGTATGGGTAGACACTTGAACAGGCTAAATAATATCAAAAGCCCTCAACAATCTGGATTTTCATATATACTAAATTTCTTACATACTGAATTTCTCACATACTGAATTTCTCATATGCCTAAGCACAGAAGATAGCTCAGGGGACAAATATTTCAATATGAGAGTAGTTGGTTCAGACACTAGTGAGACAAAATAGAAATTGAAAAGAACCTAGTATTGTAGGCTTTAGTTTTTTAATGAAATAAAAACTGAAAAGGTCAAAGCATGTCGTAACAGTGACAACTGATAAAGGAAAATGAACTATGGAAGCAGAATACTCTAAGACGATAAAATATACAGTTACTCATGAGTTTGTACAACGTGAAATATCAAAATAAGTAAAAGTTGCTATTAGAGAAATAAAAGGCAGTATAACATAAAAGACAAAAAAGATAAAACTAAGAAACCTGCTTCTCTGAGATATGCCTCAGTTTAGTGACTGTCCTTGTACTTAACATTTTATTCATGCCTAAGACAAGCTGAAGCTTCATCTACCATGAAAACTTTAGTATTCTGTTAATATCATATGCTTTGGCAGCTCCAGGTCAAGAAAACAATTACATGTAAGTTGACTAGCATAAAGTACCAGCTCAAGGTCATAATAGAGAAGAGGGAAGTCATGGGAGAAGAAAGTAATGAAGCTAATTGTTTTGTGTATTATTGTAAAAAGAAAATAGCTGGGAAGAGGCATGATTGGTAAAGATTTAGAGACACAATTTGCTGCCAGGTAAGACCAATCTTAACAAAGTCAGTAGCCTGGTTTTATACTGATGAGACTGACATCATGGTTTAAGATTCAGGGTTGAGTTCAACATTGCCTGGTGTACTAGCTTGCATGGCAAGGTTTTGATAGCAGCGGGGCTACAGGGCTGCTTCTGCAAGAAGCTGCTAGAAGCTACCCCTGTGTCCAATGGAGCCAAATGCCAGCCAGCTCCGAGGTGAACTCGCTGCTGTCCAAGCCAAGCCCGTCAGCAAGGTAGTTTTTGCCTATTAACGGTAGGGGTAGCGCCTCTGTGATAGCATATATAAGAAGGGGAAAGAAAGCCTGTGCAACTTCAGCTGGAGATACAAGTGTGGATATGTGAGAGAAACAACTCTGCAGACATCAAAGTCAATGCAGAAGGAGAGGAGGAGGTGTTCCAGGAACAGAGATTCTCCTGCAGCCTGTAATGCAGACCATGGTGAGGCAGGCTGTGCACCAACAGCACTAGAGATCTGCAGTAGAGCAGACATCCACCTGCAACCTGAGGGTGATCCCATGCTGGAGCAGGGGGATGCATGAAGGAGGCCATGACCTGGTGGAAAACCCACACTTGAGCAGGTTTGCTGCAGGACTTGTGACCTTGCAGGGGACCCACACTGGAAGGGCTGCACCTTGTGAAAAAGACCCACGCTAGAGCAGTTCATGAAGAACTGCAGCCCATGGGAAGGACTCACATTGGAGTTTATGGAGGACTCTCTCCTGTGGGAGGGCCCCCAGGCAGGAGCAGGTGAAGAGTGTGAAAAGTCTTTCCCTGAGAAGGAAGGAATGGCAGAGATAACATGTGATGAAGTGATCACAACCCCCATTCCCTCAATCCCTGTGCACTGCTGGGCAGAGAATTTGAGAGTAAAGATGAGCCTTGGAAGAAGGGAGAGGTGAGGGAAAGGTGTTTTTAAGAACAGGTTTATTTCTCATTTCCCTACTGTAATTTGATTGGCAATAAACTAATTTCCTCAAGTCAAATCTGGTTTGCCTGTGATGGTAATTGGTGAGTGATCTCTCCCTGCCTTTATCTCCACCCATGAGTTTTTCATTGTTTTTTCTTTCCCCATCCAGTTGAGGAAAGGCATGATAGACCCGCTTTGGCGGGCACCTGGCATCCAGCCAGGGCCAACCCACCGTATTCCATTCAGATGCGCAGCTTTACAGAAAGCACTACAATTCATGCATTGAAATTACAAAAGACTTAGACTGTGGTCCCTAGCTGTAAGAATACCATCATTCCCACTGAAAGGAAGAACAAAAAAAAGCTGTTTTTCATAACTGCGGAAGAACTGCAGGCATTATCAGACATTTCTGAATATTGTCACAACCAAAAATTCCTTCCAGAATGATTCTCATTTCAGCCTAAATCTCTTCTGCTGTTTTTCTGGCATTAGGTATATGCCAGTTCAAACAATTGTGTCTGAGAACAAATAAAATCGTTAGTTCCAAACTATCATAACACACATTTGATTCAAGTTTATTGCAATTGCATTTTCTTACCAGTTTTAAACACTTCTGGGATTCCCATATAAAACTGTGACTCATTGAAACGACATAAATTTTTAAATTCCACTTGTTGAACATTTTGTATAATTTGTAAGTTATAATAATAAAGTGAGAGCTGTTTCCTGGAGAGTTTAACCTAACTGATGTGAATAGTTTTTAAAATTAATAATATACCAAACTCACCAATGGGTCACCTTTGTTTGCACAACGTTAGATGGTAGCAGACAATTCCAAGAAGCTATTAGATTGTCCAGACTGTAAATTGCAACTCTTAATCAATAGTTGTAAATAAATTCATAAAAATAATGAAAAAGAAAGCCTATCCAGGTCAAATAAGAAGTCTGGCTACCTTTCAGTTAGGATTTTCCAAGGACATAATGAGAAATAAATCCACTCCCTCCCATTTATGAAGCATCAATGAGAAGCAGCACCAGGGTACCAACTGTTCTTGTCAGGAAGAAGATGCCTCCTATGAGATGAGTAATGTTTCTGGCAGGGAAGTATGTATTTGCTGAATTAGCTTCAATAGAAGGACATTTACATAAGCCATGTTAATTCCAACAGGGTATTTCACATTTCTGCTTTTGCTCTATCCTTCTGACAAAACAAAAATGGTGTGTAATGAATATGTGTATTGAAGTTGATATTCAGCCTTGGAATCAGTAATGTTAACAAAGTTTAACTCAAATGTTTATATGTAGTCCTTTGACGGAATTACAGTCTTGCTATAAAAAGTTAAGGGGACATTATTCCGTATTTTAAATTGAAATGGCCCCAAACTTATAGCTTGCCAGCGTAAGAAAAATTAAACTTTACAGTTCTGATGCCTACAGAGAGCTATAGTACACTAGCTTCCCTACTTTCTGGGTACTGCTGTTGTTAATTATAGGCATTTCTGAAGTGTAAAACAAACACAAGAACACTTTGTTCCTCAGTACTGTCTTTTTAACTGTCTTGAGTAATTCCCAGATCACTCCACTACATTCTAAGGGGACACACTGGATTTGTTTTGGAACTGGCAAACAGCCATAAAACTGTGTTTGAAGCCTAAAAAGTTTAATTTCAGTTGCTGTAGTCCTGCCTGAGTATCTCTAATGTCTTGCTGTAAGTTTTCTAGAGATGTTTTTCAATTTTTCTTGAGGCAACTTCTGTAGTTACTGTGAACATTGGCTCCATTTACTAGAAAATTCTTGCTAAAACAAAACTGGATAGGGCAGCTATAACTTCTTTGGACAACCTGTTCCAGTGTGTCACCATCCTCACAGTAAAGAACTTCTTCCTTATATCTAATGTAAATCTACTATCTTTCACTTTAAAGCCATCATCCCTTATCCTATCTAGCATATCTAGCAGTGGAAAAAGAACACTGAAGTTTTAGGAAGGATTGTGTTAAAAATACTGTTCTTATTTTCAAGCAATTTTTATAAAGCAATTTTAAAGTGACCTTATGGTCACCAATAAAGTGAATGCATATTTGTAATAATTGACCATCTCCTAGAGCCTTCACCCTTCCTCTTTGTTATATAGATGTGACTCCTCTAAATGTTTCCCTAATGCTTGGGGAATTAACTCTTCTTTATCTCTTGGGTTAGGCTTTTCGTTCATTAGAACCAGTGATAAATCACCCTCTGCCTCCACTGACACAAAACCTGTGGTCTAATGTTCCAATAGTAACCCTATTTTATAAAGTGTGAATTCATGTGCGTTCAAGTCTTCTTGAATAAATTCAATGCAAATTTAAAGACAAATAGAAATTATGTCTCTTAACTACAAGTGTTTGTTGTCAAATGAGAGAAGGCCCCTAGCTGAATTTCCCTTCAGGTGTCTCATTTGAAAGGAGGAAAAGAGAACAAAGGAAACAGAGAAAAAAATGGAAGACTAAAGGGCAATGATGATTGAGCAGTATTGGAGAAATAGTTTATTTGGCAAATGAAACATTTGCGCTGGTATTGAGCAGATTGTAGAACAGGAAATGCTGAAATCAAGATGATCAAGCAACCATCATTTGTATCAAATAGTTGCATCACACATTATGATATTAGAAAAATCAAGTCCATTGAGTCCCAAAGACAGATGTCACTAACAGATGAGAGCTGTACTTCCCTTCAGATGGAAATAGAAGAAAAATACAGATGACAAGGCTTTGTTGGAATAATGCCACTGACTTTAATAAAGATACTCAGGTTATGAATTTAGGCCCTGGAGAACTATTTAGAACATATCTGAAAAAGAGACAAGCATGTCTAAAAATAACTTAGGTACTTTGAAAGTGAGGGCTGGCTGAAGAGATATGAGAAGTTGTTGAACATTTTAAAACAACAGAAGCAGAAGAAAAAAAATCAATAAACCTCATATGACAGGCGATTTTAAAAAAGAAATTGGTAGGTTATATTTTGCTGCAGTAACTCTGACATGAAGCTTTATACTTGAGCTGATCTGTTTTCTAAACTGCCCCACTTCTTTTTCTACTCCATAGCTTTTCTAAGTGGCTTCATCTAGAAAGCCACTCCTCTTTTTTTGATGCAGCTGTTAACCAAACACTCAGGGCATTGCTAGTCCTGTCAGCAGAGACGCTGCCGATGGAGTTGAATGCCCTCTGAGGCTGGCCTTTTTCCTTCTGTGGGATCCTCAGCGCCCTGTACCATTAGAGAGCTGCATGGCACCTGCTCCTAGGTGCCATGGCCAGCACCTACTCATTGCCCCAGGAGAAAGCAAAGTGGGTGTGTATGCCTCACAGCAGAAAGTCTTGCTATAAGGAGGTGAGGTGGGCTGGAAGGTGTTGTGTGGGTTGATGGTCCCAGAAGGCAGCATCTGGTGGTGGGGGAAGCCTTGCCCAGGAGCAGCAGACACTTGTGTGCAGCTGGATGTGGTGGCAGTCTGGGGATGGCCTAAGGAAAGAGCTCTCAGGAAGTATTTGGGCAGGAGCATAGTTTTCCAAGAAGAGACCTGACTTTATATTGCAGCTCAGTATTGTTCTCCATACTTATATATGTAAAGTGCTTACTGGAACTGATGTTTTTGTATGGGGTTTTTTTTCTAAATTTGTGTTTGTTTTTCTTTAAGAATCCAGACCTGTAGAGCTTACTGGAGAGTGGGGACTGCTCTTTTCTTTAGGTGCTGTGCTTAGAGAAGAAGTTGCCAGAGACAGAAAGGTAAGAGAGACAACAGTCTGAGCTGGGAGTCCACAGCTCATGCTTAAATGGAGTGCTGTGAAGAGCAGAAAGCCACGTTTCAGCAGTGACTCATATTTTCCCAGGGGCTGGAGTGTACTGCTGTTCACTGCAACTCAAAACACTACTGAGATGCCTGGAAGCAGGCACTCACCTTTGAGCAGGCAGTGAACAGGAAAACAGCTGTGTACTAGACCTAGTACTGCTCCCTTGTATTGCTTGTTTTTTCTGAACCATCTTTCTTTGTGAGTTTAATTTCCAAGCTTAATGTTTAGAGGAAGAAGTCTAGGTACAACCACTTGAAAACTATGACTGTTTCAGGGTCCTGTGCCAAAAACCCCAGGTGTTCAGTGAGAGAAAGGGCTTTGCAGTTTGTAAGCAGGACAGTACTGTGGACCTTAGCAAAATAAGTCTAATGCAAAACTCCTGTTGACCTCAGAGGGAGACGTAGCAGGAACTCAAAGTATTTAATTTTAGGACCCTGATGTTTTTATGATTAAACAATTTGTCAGACTTGCTCCTTAAGATTCATAAGTCTATTCCATACAAATTCAAATGATTTCATACCATTTCTACAATGGAATACCAGTAAGTACAGACATTTTGTCATAGATTTTTATGGTGTAGTTCTTAAACAGCATGAATTACGCATAATAGGAACTCTGATAAAATGGATTCATAACAGTTGCATCATGGGCTTGAAGTTGTGATATTTTGTGTTAAAAAATAAAATTGTAACATTTCTTGGAAAATTTAATTACAAGAAAAGTTAATGAATTGCAAACTAGCTGTAATTTAAAACAAGTCTAAAGAAGGATGTTTCCTGTGATGCCAAGATCACTAGAAGTTTTTCATTACTGATAAACTATGGTTTTGTGAACTTGCTGTAAGCATTGAATTACATCTGAAATAGCCAAAAATATCTTTCCTAATACTGCTTCTCCTCCTTCCTCCCAACTAATTGGTTGGTAAACCTTTCAGTAGAAAACTGCTTCAGTTTCTCAGGGAAATGCAGGCTTCTTCATGTTTCTGTCACTTGTCCTGTGATTTCTATCTGCTTGAAATGAATGAAAACAAGAGAAGCTATTTTCAAAAGCAAAGATGAAGAAATTGAACAGAACAAATCAGGGGACAGTGGTTCAGCTAAAACCAATTCCCTTTAGTAGTCCACATCCAGTAAGTCTATACAGGCAGGTTAACGCACTCACAAGCTCCAAAAAAACAATCTCCCTGCTGCATGTCTAGCTGGGAGTCCTGAGTCATACCACAGTCCGTGAAAGTCCTTACTTACTTTTACTTACATCCACCTTTATTTTATTTAATATTTTGTTTCATATTTTATTAAATATTTTAGTGGGTTCAATGTCATTTATGTGTAAAATGCCATCCACCAAGACTTATCAGCGATTAATTCTGGGATAGAAGAAAAGAGAGATTCAAATGTGCTCTTGACAAGAGGACATCATGAAGTGTCTGGACGAGGATACAGTAAGATTTAACATCTGGACAATGATTTTTCTTGCGCCACACCACTGCTGAACTGCATGAAGGTGTGTGGGTGAAGCCTTAGCTAGTACATCACTTTATTAGCTCAAAGCTAACAGCAAGGTTTAGCTTCAAGTATTTGTTACACCCCTGGCTGTTCTGTTGAGAAAGAGTATTCTGTCGTGTTAGTACAGTAGTTTAACAATAGTTAATAGCATAGTAGTTTAACGATAACAGTGAAATACTGACTTGCTGTCATATCTGTACTGATAAAATGACTCACAAAAGTGTTACACAGTTAATGTTTCTACACTAACAGGCTATTCCTCCCCTATACTCCCCTAACCTCCCCCCTTAAAATAGCAAATCCTAATCATATATGAGAAAAAAACCACGACACTTTCATACTTGGTAGTCTCCCTCCCACCTTCTCTGTCTGACAAAAGGTGTAGATAGAAGATATAAGCAATAAGTTCAGTCCTGTTCTTCCTTTGGTATGATTATTTGCACTTTCTCAAAATAAGTGGTAAATGCACTAAAGGGACTGCTGTTCTCTTTTACAAACTTCAGATTGCTTAGTGTAAATCATAATATAGAGCAAAAGACAATTAGATAGCTCTGTATTCCATTATAGCACAGTAGATGCTGTTAAATTTATTTTATGTAAAAAGTTTGTTTAAGAATATGTTTTTCCAATTGCATAAAACATTTTTCTTCACTTTTGGAATGCAAGGAAAAGGAGGGAAATACTTAGAATGCAAAAAGTTTTCTTGCTGCAGTTGTATAACATAGAATTTCTTTTGCAAATGGAAAAAGAATTTGATGTGAAGTTCCTGCATTTAGCAAGTTACTAAATATTCGCCTAGAAGTAACGTCTTTGATATTTCCTAGGACTTAAATAATTAATTTGAATTATGTACCTTACTCAGCCATATTCACTAGATCTGTTATAAGTTTTTGAATGTTCCACGTCTACATTACTTTCAATCTTCCCTCTTGAGAAAGTTTTTCCAGTGTTTTAAAATCCACTATTTAAGCAAAACAAATCTGAGATCTAAAGGCTAAATGGTGACTCTGTCACTATAACTTTGCATATTTGTGCTTTTTGATGCTTACAGGAATATTGCTATGTAATATGTTAAATCTTATTGACTCTTGATTATTTTTAAAAATTAATTTCAGTAGTTTAATGCATAGCAATGCAGGTTTTCACATGGTAGTGGTGGTTCAGATATTTTGATGTCCACTGGTGATATCTGCGCTTGGTCTTCGCTGCTCTTTTTTATGGTTGTTTTGTTGGTTTTATTTGGTGGGTTGTTTCGTTTTTTTCCAACTTTTTTTTTGATGAGTACTGTGGCTAGTGCTGCAACCACTTTGACTGTGTCCACAACTGACATCCTCTGTGTGGAAATGTGCTGGTTTCTTCCAAACCTTCTGTTAGGGTACTTGTGGAAGACTCTTTGGGGAAGGTACTGGAGCTAGGGACATTTTTTTATATGATAGACTAAATTCTGTTATAAGAAAAGGATATGTATAGAAGAACTGAGGCATAACTTACCTTGTTTTACTTGTTTTCCAAGTGAACGCTGGGAATTAGAGGTGGGAAACATGCATGGGTATGCTGTACAGAAAAGAGTGGTCTGGAAAGAGGCAAAGGTGAGTTATTTCTTTACATAAGCAAATCTTAGTACTTTGCAGGCAAAATCTGTTTCATTTATGCCTGCTCATCATGGAAAAAATAAGGGACAGAGAGTCATAATGCAATTTTTTATTAAAGAAAGCAGATGCCCCTAAACTTCTAGTCTCAGGGGAAAAGCTGCTTTTTAATGTGGGAAAAGCTGCTTTTTAATGTCTAAGTCAAAGCAGCTGGAGTTCAGGCCCTTCTTAGAACTGCCTAGGAAGATGCTGAACTCTATCTACAAAAAGCATTGTAAGATACCTCCACAAAAATAACAACAGTCTTTATGAGTTTCCCTTTCAGCATTTAGCTACATGTTGGTCCCCTGGTAGAGTAGTGGGGAGCACTAAACAATCTTCAATTTGTACCAGAGACTTTGTAATAATTCTGAAGCTAAGCTGGTTAGCATGTCTGCCACTCCTGATGAACTTTGTCTGTGCTATCTATGCTAGCTAACGATGCCAATACCCGTGTCCTCCTTAGTTACATACAGCAACTCAGGCTGAAGCATGTATCTGAATGGACTGAACATTTACTTGGCTATAAGGCTGAGCTGAAGCCAAGGAAGAAGGCATAAGAGAGGAGTATCTTCCACTGGGGGGGTCTGGCTGGATGGAAGAACAAAACACTCTGAAAGCTCTTGCTTACCAAGACATGCTGTTATCTTCTGAATAAATTAAGAAAAAAAACCCTACAAAAATCCCAACCAAGTTTTTTGGTCTTTTCCTTGGTTTTGTTTCTCAAAGTAGGAAGTAATTAATCTTTTAAGGTATATTTCAAGTGAAATCTCATGTAACAAAATGAATTACTTTGGCAGATGATGACATTTCTCAAGCATAACAAAGTAGTGGAAAAATTAATATTATGTTTGTTCTGAGTTATGAGTTTTAGAAAGTAAGTGATTGAGCAATGAAACAAGATTACCTGAATATGCAGTACAAGAAAATAATTTTTTGTTGTCTATCTCCTCAAATTAAAAACATCCTAAATTTCTGTAATATTTCAATTGGTCTGATAGACACAGCCAGTTATTGCTTCACAGCTGAGAAGATAAAAAGGTCTGTGGTCTTCATTCACATCGCACATGACCACCTGCATTGTATGAATAAATTTATCACTTTGAAAAGAGGAATAGCAGCAGAGCAGATAAGTTTCTTACAAGGCAGCCTGATAGACTTTCAACTTCAATCAGTTAAGAACAGGAGGTTCAGCTAAGTTGTTCTTTAAACAGTATCTTCAAGATACTGCTGTAGTGTATGTGAATACAGACCTTTTGCTACAGTGTCAGTGTTCCTGTCATAGCTTTTAATGACTCTTAAATGACTGAAGTTTCCTAAGTGTTTATCCCTTCCCAGTACAGGAAGGGATAAAATTCTTTATGAGGGGAAAAGCGTTGTCTTTGACAATATGAAAAGACTGATCCTCATGAAGGAAACAGATGAGTGTTCCTAATGAATCCCGCATGATATAGTACATAATTCTTACTGGGGAAAAGATGGCATAAAGACAGCTGCTTAAAGCAGATCTTTGAGGACAAGAACTATATATACATCTTGTAAATGCACTGACGTAAATGGCTGCTTGATCGACTTTTTATTTGCTGTTTGCTTCACTGACTTCTCATTAACGTTTCTTAAAAGCCAAGGTATGCTTATGTTAAAGGTTGGGGCTTTTTTAAAAAAAATAAAGTCATTCTACTTTCCAGTTACTGTTAATTTATTTTGTGATTAAAGTTCCATTGTGGCCACAATATTTGTATAAATTGCTGTGGTGTCTTCATAAGCTTTTCTAAAATTTGTTTTATGGAATTCATATAATAACAGATAACTGTTTCATTTAAATTTAACATCTGGTATGAAGTATTGTTTAACAAGTACCTAGCTGCCATGTTGCTGAGAATGCTGTTAGTAACTGCATAATCACGAAACTCAGACTGAATCTTTTAAAACTGTTGGATATATGCTGGGCTTGCTCAGTTTCAAAATAGTCTAAGAATCCTCAGGCTTTTAATAAAAGTGTACCTTATTTCTATAGCAATTCCAGCGCTATAAATTTAATGCCTGTATATTGAGAAGGTGCTTCCACTATGATTACTAGACCCAGGAAGGCAATATGAAATGCACACAATAAAGATAACACTCCCATAGTACTTCACCTTCTTCCATTTATTGGAATACCAGGGTGCTTTTTTAAAACTTGAAGCAAGAGAGATATTTGGAACTGTGTGGGCAGGACAATTTTCATGTTTAATAGAAATGACTGTCTAAGAGTTGGACCAGAACTGTGATTCTTTTTTCACTCCTCCCATGCCCAAGAGAAGTTGTCTCCAAGGACAAACCACTCTTCATTTCCCTCGTCTTTCATAGAAGTACTGAACTTGATTGACCAAAATGACTTTGTGGGATTCAGGTGTTGTTGTAAGGTGCCTACACTCTTGCTGCACCCCAGCTGGCTTTTAGAAATAATATTGTTGATGAAAAGTAAATCTACGCAAATAAAACTGCCTTCTCATTACTATAAGTTTGAGTCCCAAAGCCAAGCATAGGGTCTATTGCTATTTAGCTTCAACTTCACAACCTCTAGGATGGTTTAAGGCAGAAGTTTGACATTTATGAAGTCTTTATGGTTTTTGAAGACTGCTGAAACAGTAAAAGATAAAAGTACTGCTTCTGAAGCTATGATTTTTGCTGAATTCCCTGTGCTTGTTTCTATCTTGAATAATGCCTGCCTTACCTCAGTGATGGTGTTTTTCATGTAGAAGAAAAAGCAATTTTGAAGTATGCCTTGTGCCGAATAACATTATACAACAAAGTGCCTTTTAGGTGGGGAAAAATAACCCCAGAGACTGTGATCCTAAAAGCATGTATATATATCTTTGCCTATTCCTGCTTTCAGAATATTTTAAACTAAGCCACAGAAAATGCTCTGGTTAAAGATTTAGAGATTTGCAAAGCTTCTGTAAAGGTACACATAGAATTGTTATAAATTTATTGTTAACTACTAGACACTAGAGTTTTCTATACACAAGGGTGGCATTTCAGGAATTATTTGCATTGCTGTACTAAGGATGCCATGTTATTTACATGCAAACTAAGTCAAGTTGAACTCATTTTCCCCTTATAGACATGTGATTGTTAAGAGGTACTGAATGAAAATGGTTATTTTAGGTGTATAGTAAGAATCATGCCATTGCAGACAATGCACACTATTTAGTAGTTTGGTGAAACCTCTAATATTAAGAGTAAAAAGTTTAATAATTGAAGAAGTGTTGAAATCCTAGAATAAAATGTCTTCTTTTGTTTGATTCAGAAAATTGTGTAAATTTTATGAAAGCTTGTACTTAAGATTTTAGCCGGCTGGTATAAAATGTTTAGATGTTCAAGTGAGACAAAACATAGAATCATAGAATGGTTAGGATTGGAAAGGACCTTAAGATCACCTAGTTCCAACCCCCTGCCATGGGCAGAGGCGCCTCACTTTAGACCATGTTGCCCAAATCTCTGCCCAATCTGGTATTGAAAATGCTGGATATAAAATTAAAAATGATGGATCTATCAAGCATTTTATTATAAACCCTTGTGTGAAGCCTGAATAATCTGGAAAATTAGCCCTTTGTACGTAGCAGACTTGAATCCAAGCTCTGAATCTTGGGATGGTCCTTAAGAGAAGAATTGTCAATGAAGTTATTACCTTTAATTTGAGAAGCTTGCAAGCTGGGTTCCACAGAAAGCATTTCCAGACAACTAACAGAGAGGCTGATGAAATTCAATTGCAGATCTTTTTGCAGGGGGAATATTGAATTGACTTTATAATACCTGAAACCTACTAACCTGGATTTTTGTCCTTTTAATTTTGACTTGTTTTTTGCTCTCAGTTGAAAATAACACATCTCACTTCTAAACAGAACATATTTGCTCTGCTTGTTTCTATAAAAAAGAATACACTGTGTGTTTCCAGGAATTGCTTGTCAGTATATACAAAATTATTTCTCCTGATAAAGTAGGAATATTGCATACTGAAAGAGTTATGTTTCATACACTAAACAATATAAAATAATTTTTGGGTCAAGACAACCTATTTCTAGCTTTGTTTCTATTCTTAATATTTTTGCTATTAAAAACACTTAAAAAAATGTAGTAGTCTTAAAAATAAAAAACACCAACACTTTAATTTTGGAAAAGTTTTTGAAACTGCCTCAATTAAGATCTAGTGCCCTGTATGATGCAGAGGAAGTAAAGAAACAATAGAGGACTTGAATTTTCCTATGAGTAGCAGTTTATGATATGAAATAAACACTTATTTATTCAAGTAGGTGGAATGAGACCTCAGTGCTTAAGTATGTAAGTGTAAGGAGTACTATAAATGTCTAGAAAAGCCTACTGTGTTGCTTTATTTTTTCCCTATAAAGTTTAATCAGTTGTGTTCAAATTCAGGAGACAATTCATTAGTTACATTAATCAGTGCAGTAACTTGGAAAACTCCATTCAACTGTATGGATTTACTGTACATACTTGTTCAAAATGGGCTTCTGAAAGTCTTTCAGTTAAAAATAATTAAAAAAAAAATTCAGGCTTTAAAATGAATCATTAAATCACAGAATGGTTTGGATTGGAAAGGACTTTAAGAACATCTGGTTCCAACTTCTCTGGCATGGGCAGGGATGTCTCACATTAGACCATGTTCATTCAGTATTTTATGCTGTTTCACTTTCTGTTTCTTATGGTCAACAAAGAGTTTCTGTGAGTAAAACTCACATGCCATTTGCAACCACACTTAGCTGTAGTTACTGGAGTATAGCTTGAAGTGTATCTGTTGGAAATGCATATAAATGAAGTAATGAAGGCTGCAAAAGCCACCAATTGGGAAGAAAACACATATATATCTCTACACACCGTATATGTACACACCATATTAACACATACACACAAGTTTGTGTGCACATATTTGCCCACATGCCCACATGCACATTTATATGTGCATGCATATGTATTCTTATGTGCATGCATATCTATACACATACACATACATGCACACATACGTATGTTCACATGCATGCACATATGTGTGTACAACCATGCCTATTTGTGCACAGATATACATTTACAAGCACACATGCTTTTAGCCCGGCATGTGTGGATATGTTGGTAACACCACGGCCAAACAGCATTTTAAGGATGCAAGTAGAATAATGAAATATTTTGTTGAGTTCCTCCTGTCCATAAAGAGAAGCAGGGTAGAAATAAGAAAGATACTTATTGGATAAGTTGACGCACAAACAAGGAATTTAAAAGCACAGGAATTGTTGTAAGCAAGACGTTAAAATTTAGTGGCAAATATGAGAGGTAAAAGTGGCAGAAAGCACTAAGGAAATCCCAGGCTATGAGCTACCTGGAAAGGGGACCCGTGCAACATTGCCAAATGAATAAGTGAAAAGGTTAGTTCTTAGAAGCATTTTCAAAAGCTATGGTTGGACATGATTATCTTCACCAAGATAAAGTGATGATTAAAGAGGCAGAACACAACAAGATGAAGATAAAAAGAAAAACCATAAAACTCAGCAATATTTAGACATATCCTGCAGCTAATGATTTAGCAGGGTCAAAAAAAAAAACAATGCCTGGATTTATATGCCTGAGTGATAGGCTATAGAGCAGTTAATTGGATCTATAGTCTTACAGTGTTGTATTGATGGATAGGAGTGCTGGCTTGGCAGGGAGGGAAGAAAGAACTTTGTTTAGTCAAATTGTGCATGAGGTAATATCTAGACACTGAAGAGAAAGTAGTGAAAAAGAGGCCAGAATTTTAGTCAGGCTGTTATCTCTGTACTGAAGTTGACCTTCAGATATGAAACCCTTACAGACAATGGTAATTATGAAAGAATTTTTTTTTATCTTGTTATACCAGAGGGAGAATACATGAAAAGATGAATGGGCCATATCTCTGAGGTAAGGAAAAACAGTAAAGATTAAGAGAAAAGGAAAACCAAGCAGACAAATGAGCTAGGAAAACAATGAATCTATGGGAACAGAGGAGATATAAAATAAGTGGACTATGAAAATGTCAGATGAGTAATTCAATCAGCATTTTTCAGTGGTATATTAGTAACACTGGTCTCAATCTGTAAAGAATTGCTGAGATAAAATAAAAGTTTGAGACCTGATGGACTTCATTTAACATGTCAATGGTAGAGTGAAAAACTGGGCTTAGATCTTATGTCTCCATGTACGGCAATCTGCCCAAACAGTAGTAGTAGCATGTGAAAAAACTATGAAATATAGCAAGCATAAAAATGTGCAGAAAAGGTATTCTTTTAAACTGAGATAAATGGAAGGGGTAAAAGAATGAAATATTAAAGAGAAATAATGAAATACAAAACTAAGAAAAAGCGTAATTTCAATAGTGTTAACAGAAACTTATATGATGATATGTTTTCTGACAAACAAGGAGTTATTAGGTTTTTCAGCCTATTACGGCCTATAGTAGTGTTGCAGAGTATGTGTCTTATGGGAATTTGTTCAGTATAGATGCCACAGGAGAAAAAGCAGGAAATTAAAAAAAGTATATTTGGACCTATGCATCTGAGACAGTGACCCAACAGAAGGTTTTGATTAGATGTAATCTCAGGGAGGGAAGAGAAAGATGGATGGCGGAACAATATTGTGGAAGCAAAACAGACTGTTAAGCAAGGATGGAAGTAGAAAGCAGAACTCCCAATAGGTACAGCTGTGACTGGGGGAAGAAAAATAGGCAAATAGGCTAATAATAACTAGGTAAGGAAAGTCAGTAAAATAAATAATGTTGAAAACAGGAAGTAAGATACTTAACAAATAAATATAAGTCATGAAAAATCCAAAAAATGTGACTGATACCTGATATACCTTATAGTTGCTTACAGAGTACTCGAGCTGCTTAGATGGGGCCATAAAGAAGGCAAAAAAGAGGGGCAAAAGAAAAGCTTGTTTGTAGAGCTGAACAGTTTTACAAATGTTTTTCTGTGATTTACTTGTGCTTTCCTAGAAATTATAATTTTGAGGGTTATTGTTTGGATTAGACACTGTCTGTACATGTGTTACCCATCTCTGAAAGTAATTGCCCTTGGTATGGGAAGAAATTCCTATATTTCCATGATTACTGATGTCTGCAAGATCTTGCAGATTTCCAATGTTTCCCTCCTCTTCTGCTGTAAAAGGAGGGAGAGGTTTAAGAAGACACAATGAAGTAAACACTCAGTTTTCCAATGTATCTCTTTATGTGTTTGGAAAGCTATTTCCACAGGGAGGAAGCACATATCTGCAGCTTTTATGTTCATTTAGTAATTTTGTCTTTATTTACTTTCAAGACAATGACACCCATATGTGTGCCTGTATTTGAGTAATTTATAAAAAGAACGGTTTATAGAGTTTGTAAGAATGGATATGCCAGTTGCTGGAGAACCACATGTAGTATTAATTGGTGGAAAATAATTGGCTTTTATGTATTTTGACTATACAGTGGTTTTCTGAAAGTGTACAGAGAGTGGCTTTCTGAAAGTATGTATATCAAAACTCCTTTGCTTTTTGGGGGTAACAGGATGCTTCAGAATGTCCTATACTTGGGAATAAGCACAATTTTCACTGCTGTAAAACCAAAGCAAAACACAGCTTTGAATCTCAGTGGAACACTGGATATTTTCCTCTCTTTTAATTTTGTGTTGGCCACACCAATTGTTGACAAGGGATTAGAGAAATACTGTTTTTTCTCATTACTTATAAAATAGAGATAGATAAATGTTAATTAAATTTCTGTTGGTGATTTAGAGGGGAAAGATTAAATTAAATAGATTGATTAAAAATGTGGCAAAGTATCCCTTTAAGCAACCTTCTATTTAGGCTCTTTCTGTTGCCTGACTTGATAATACTAGTTTTTCTTGTATCTTTTCGATGTTAGAGAACTAAAGTGACACCTGAAAAGACAAAGTATTTAAGAGTAGCTAAGAACCAGAGAGAGCATCAAGGTAGAGATAATTTGAGGATAAGATGTAGTGAAAAGGATCAGACAGTTGTAAGAAGAATAAGGTGGTCTGAAGGTAATGCTAACATCATGTCTCCAGAGAAGAAGTGGCAGAAAGATTTAAAATATTTCCAGTATAAAACTCATTAATGTTGATATAATTTCTACTAACATTACTGCATGGAGAAAGCTGGTGTGAATTTGTGGAATAATGTTTATAAATTTACTAGCATCTTAGAATGTCAAAAAATCAAAACCAATCTTGAGTAGTTATGATTTTCTTCTAAAGATGCTATATGTGTGAGATACATAATATTAATAGCAATAGGTTCTATGGAATCATATAGCTTAGCATCCCTTTCTCCAAATGTGATTTAGAAAGTCAGTTTTTTATTGATTTTAATACTTGTTGGTATTAAGCAGCCTGTGAGACTTTTATACCTGCCAATCTATCTGCTTCATATGTATGTGTTGAATATCCTGTAGTTTCTGAAAAGGCACCAAGGCATCTGTACTGAGGCTTTCAGCATTTTGTACAAATGGCCTAATGGTAAACATAGCTGGAACAAGGTGTGGGAAGGAAGGGGGATGTGTAAGTTGTGCTTTTTGGTCAAAGCATTGTGGCTGTGCCTGGGGCTTCCTGTTACTGTCCTTTTATTCTTGTGATGGAACTCCTCCAAATCCCATCTATAACCAAGTTGTACCTAAAGTGCAGCCAGATGAATCATCATGAGGTTTGTTACTTTTTTACATATATCTATATTTTATTTTTTTTTTTTTACTCCAGTATTAGTCTCAGTACTCTGTATGGTTCTTAGTATACATATTGTAGAGCATTAAGTACTGGTGTTTAACTAGCGCAATAAACTCTTAAGTATCATAGCATGATAGCAGTTTGGTAGGAGAAGTCGCTATTACATGATATAAATGAGGTTGTTTATTGGCTAGCCAGCTATTAATCCTTTCTATGTCTGTTCATCCAGAAGCTAACATATTCCAAAGGCACCTATGCCTATGAAAGACTGCTGCTGTAACATCTCAGTACTAATAAAGCTACAAGTCAGTACTGCTTAAAAGAGGTATTTGTAAGTGTTTCCAGGGAATATGTAAATGAAATAAATTCTAGAGGTGTCCTAGTCCTTCATAAATTTGAGAAGTCAGTCCTTTGCTGAAAGAACTACCAAATTATGCTGTCAGCTAGTTCTATTTCTCTGGCCTCTCAATTAATTACAAAGAATATTCTTTAGATAAATAAAACCAGACACAACTCAGATCTCTTGAAGAGTGAAAAATTGTAAAGACTGTTATGTGCATGAAATGACAACATTGTGAAGGGGTGTCTCCATCATCTGGGGAGTGCTGCAGTGTGCCTTAGCATGCAGCAGGTAAATGTGGGATTCAGGTGTTTTCATACCCTAGATAGGAGGATCAGTCCCGCCAGTGTGACAGCAGACTGTTCTTGTTGGTCTGCTTTCTGCAGCTGGAGAAAAGGCTACTTACCCATGAGCTTTCCACCCTCTATTGCTCTGGATAACAATCTCCATGTTTGCTCATGCCTGGAGCTGGGATTTAGCTTTACTTAGAACTTGGACCGTTTCAGAGTGACATCAAGAGAAGTACTTCTATATTTACTTTTATGAAGAAGCTAATGGGACTGAAAATAATGATCAGTCCTGTTGTAATGGAAGTCCTATAGACATGTCCACTAGAAAGGAGTGAATAGTGGTAGGCACTTTTTTCATTTAAGTTTTGAACGAACTGTTGAAGCCTTGAATGAAATGCATTGGATTTTGTTTCAGCTATGGAAAAACTGGTAACAGAATTTTTACCTACCTTGTGTTCTATTTCCACTAATCCCAAAGGAGAGATTGTGTAAAGTTACAGCCTTGCTTTAAATTGCTATGGATTTTACTATCTTGCTAATGAAGGATGATGAGCAAGCAATGCAAAGATAGTTATGTTAGTAAGCTTCTCAACCCTGAAATGAACAGCATCCCGAATATTTTATCAGCCTGTTTGCAAGCTTTCTTTAGCCACTGCAAGCTGATCATCCTGCTGAATTTCTTCTGCTGAAAGCAATTTATCTGTAGCTATTTGTCCTTTAGGGACCAGCTGTGCATTTGACGCAAAATAAGATTTATGCAAATGATTCATCCGTATTGAAATTGAATGATTTAAATCTTCAGTTTTTCTAATTTACTTCCTGTGCTCATTAAGCTAGTTAGAGCAAAAGTAAGTGACTATCCAAGCATCGTTTTCAGAAGATATGATCGTTTGCTCTCGAATAATAATGACTTAGAATACTGAGGATAAGAAAACTGGTTCATCCTTGGTTAGAAGTCTAAAATGAAAAGGAACAATTGTGCCTGCTGCTCTTTACTGATGATGAGAGACTGTGAGGTGACTGACTCAAACTTTGATGTTTAATTTTTAGGTGCTTGTCATAGCATGTAATTTTAAATGTTTTTAAATGTTGTTTCCCTACATTTAGTGTGTGTTAATAATTCTGTTTTCTATTGCATTTCTGTCATAAGTTCTGTCCCCAGAGGTATAACCTAATAAATAGATAACTTTTAAAAATTATTACAGCAAGAAACATGCATCTATTTGAAATGTAAGATTTATGGGGGACAGAAGAGAAACATTCTCAGCTGGGATTTGAAATTTGAGCACAGAATGGAGAAGCGTTTAGAATAACAGATTGGTCAATGTGAAACAGACATTGAAGATGTCTTGGGCTTTTCCAAAATATGGAAAAGGTTGGAAATCCATGCCAGCACAGACATAGTGGATTGGCAGTGCTTTTTTAAGTGTTGCTCCTTGAATTAGTCCAACATGCACATTTTGCCTGAAAACAAAATAGTCCATAATGAAATATTAATATGTTTGTAATTTCTATACAGCAAAAACAAAGGCAACCAGCACTCAACTCCTTGCATCTTCTGAACAGGTTTCTGAATACTATTTAGTTTTTGCTTTGTTGCAGAAAAGATAATTGGTTGTCCTAAATGATGTTCTTCTACATGACTAAATGTAGACTTGCATGATATTGTGATAGCGCTTAAAACACTAGTCTTTTCTCTCACCGTTACTTGCAGGGTGTTACTTAGTCTTGCTTACAAGCCCTTTTAGAGCAGGTTGGATGTGTGTTTGTTTAATAAAACTTGGGAAATACTGTAATGATGTGCTAGCCATCTTCTTTCCACTAGAATGACTATTCTTGCTGCTTTTAAATGATCTGCAAGCCCATGAGGCAGCAAAAAATATTAAAATGAATGCTAACTACTCAGACTGTTATCATTTCTTCTCCCTTGCAGGTAGGAAGAAAACTAAAAAGTAAAAGAAAAGTAAGTGGACTGATGGTAAGTTTGAAAATGAGAAACTATTTCTGCATGGACTTGAACTTTGTATGCCTGTCAGGGAGTGCCTGGTGTAGATGGAAGGGTTACTGTACAGGTACGCAATGTGGGACTGACTAACAAATTATTTCTTGCACATAGGATGTTGGAAATTACTGTAAGTGCTTAATAACTGGGCTTTACATCTATCCGAATTTGCTTAAGGGAAAGAAAAAGCTATCCTCTTTCTATCTGGGGAAGAGTACTTTTATTTTAAATTATTGTATGGACTTGTCACTAGTTTTGCATAAGGTAAATCAAATACACTTTCTTTCCATAAACTCTGGTGTGAACCATAGCTCATGTTTGCATGTTTAGCTCTTAGAGGTCTATGTTAGGTGAGATGAATCACACCAGGAGAGGCCAGAGGTTTGCAGCTGAAAGCACTGCTCTTTGTGATGCCTAGAGCCTCACAGGGTTTTCCAAGGCTTACCTTTCCTCCTTCCCAATTGCTTTCTACAATGCTCACTGGTTATGTGATTTACAGCAATTTCATGGACTAATTCCAAAAGCACTGGTCTGGATGAAACAAAATAGTTCGTTAACTTCTAGGTTAAAGTTGCTTGTAGATGAGCAAACGTTCTCAAGGTACTCTGTCAAACACAGCCTGTAATTATGAATCTCTTTGACTCATAGCACCAGTTCCTACACTATATGCAAAGTATACTTTTGGGAGATATTGGAGAAGAGGAAAGACAGTCTGTGACTAAAGAACAGAACTGGGAAATTTGAGTTATCATCTGTTCAGTGTTATCTTTCCTGGGTGATCTTGAACAAGGTGCTTGAAATACAATTCTATTCTGAAAAATACTTATATGTAAAAGTAGCACCTTGTTATTCAGGAGAATGAAAGCCTGCGGGTATTTGAAGTGGTTATATAAGGACTCTGACACAAAAACCCCAGACCCTACCTCCCTTTCCAAGCCCTCAAAACAATATCACTGCCTTTTTTTTTTTTTAATTATTATTCCAGTTCACACTGAAGAGCTGTTTGTCAGGGAAAGAAGCTGGTATTGTGCCTTGTACATTAAGTAAATGGTAACCACAGGGCTCCCTTGCCTTCTATTATACATCCAGTCTCATCACCAAAGGCTATCATGCCATGTTTCAATTATCTGTGCACAGAAAATGTTTCCCTTTATTGCCGTATTTCTGGACTTGTTTCTGGTCTTTAATACGATTGTGTGGTTTTAATGGCCTGCTTCTAATGAGTAAGAGGTGGGCCCAATTAAAAATATTCCCAACTTGCAAAGGAAAGGAAAACTTCATCAAGAAAACAATGTTGTATACAAAACCTTATTTAACTTTGCTCAGCACATGCAATACATAGCTTCTTTAACATACATATAATATTGTACATATTGGGCCTATGCCCCATTTTTAGGTTAGGTACAGATTTTTTTAAACAGTGGGGATGACTATATAACTTATGTAAACATCATGCGGGAAAGTAAGAGCTTATGAAGTTTTAATGGTGACAGATTCATAATGTATAAAAGCATATAATGGTTTTTGCTGAAAACCTACTAAGAATGTCAGAGAAAGGGTGTCTCACTTTTCTGAGCTCTTGAACGGTCTGAAATTTCAGAATGGACTTTGATTAAATTTTGTGAGCCAAATGAAAATTGAATCCCAACAGGTTTGAATTTTATTTCAGATAGAAAGGCTTATGTTTTCCATATCCGTGCTCTGTTTTGTTTAATAATAAGGAAAAAAGAAAGTTTCTGTGTTCCCTCTTGCATGTAGAAGTATTAAAAAAAACCCTAGGCAGACCTAGAGTAAGAAAACAAACTGAAACCTTGAGACTCTTGTGGCTTTTGTTTTCCTGCTCAGTACAAGTGGTTTTTAGTATGTGGATTCAGTCAAGGATAAAAAATTATCCTTTTCACAGAACTCATTTTGCAAAGAAAGAAAGAAGCTACTCAAATAAAAATGTGATGTGTATATTGCTGTAGCAACCTGCATAAGACCTGAGTATATAATGGTATCGAAGTCTAATAAGTAAAGAAAGTAATAATAAGACATTGCAAACATTTTAAATTTTGGAGAATAGTTTAACATTTATTGACCCCCTAGCAAGTTTTCTTGGCATGAAATCTGTATATTTTTTGCAGTGCAACAGCAGTTATGGAGGTAAGTTTCAGCATATTTCTAACCATAACCTTAAAACTTTTTCCAGACTGAGGTTGCATGTGACTCTGTCACTGTCACAGGTTGTCTGGTTTGTTTTAATTTATCCTGTATATGGCATTTTTTCTTAATGTGCTCCTTTTGAAGAGCTTTTCTTGCTTCTCCTCCCTGGGAGATAGCTGTTTTCTTTCACTGGCCTTTTTCTTAATTTCTGTAATTGTTCCTACGATCCAGGTTTCTTCCTGTTATCATGCTTTCACCTGCTATAGTAATTTGTTACCCAGTTCTGGTAATTCTTCAAGGAAGGAAAGCATTTGATTAGAAAGTTTTCGGGGGGTTTTTTGCACCTTTTATTTTTCTTGTTCACATGCTTTGTTTCATTTTCTCCTGTCACATTATAGGTTTTACTGCAGGATGGCCATGGCCTTTTGCCAGAATGGCTTCACGCTTTTAGCAGTTTTCAGCAATTTTATCTGAATAATTGGATTATGATATTTGCTTACTGTCTCATCTTATTTAAACTCTTTATTTCTTTGGCATTTTGTTTATTTTCAAAGGTTTTTTTCCAAATTTTTATTTACTGAGAAATCAGGGTTTGAGTTGGTAATGAACATAAACATTGAAAGCTATACATAAGCTACAAACATAAGCATTTCTAGAGTTTTCAATCATACACATTTTTATTACTCTAACACATGTTCTTGTTATTCATGGGCAAATGTAAATATATGTGGCTGCAGACAAGTCTATAATCCTCTGTGGCTGCATAAGTGTGGTATCCAAATGTTTATCTGCTGTTGGTGTATAATGTGAAGGAAATCAGCTTTGTTGTATCAATTAATGTGTTGCTGAAGATAAGGTGAGTTCATTCACGTGATTATGTGAATGAATACAATAAAACTGACATTCATTATAACAGAAGGTGGTTGGGAGGTACCCCAACATGCTTCTTAAATCATCACAGATTAATTCAGCTTGGAAATAGAAACAGATTTATTACAACAAAAACAAAGTTGTAGTATCTGTGACTTACACCTTGCATGTATTTTTTGGTAATGAATTTGTTCTAGCAGACTTCTGGGCAGAGGAAGGATGAAGAAATAAAAGATATGGATGTAGTAGGGCAGAAAAGAAAAAAGGCATGGGGGAATGTTCTTCTGGGGACATTTCTTCTTTGCACTACATGAACCAATCACCATTGTATGTAATAATTTTTAGAATAGGACTTGTATGATTTTGCTCTCAGTTTGGTTTCTGAGAAAAAAAAGCTCAGAGACAAAAAAGTAAAAAGGTCTATAATGAGAAGACAAGAATCCTTAACTTACTTTCTTGCTGGCTTGACTGTTTTTTAATATACCAGGATTGTGGTCAGGTTGCTAACAATGACTAGACATATTAATTCAGAAAAATTATGGAATAGTCACTGAGAATGGCAATGGAAATGAGCATTGTTTAAATAGATTAGCTTAAAAAGGCAGCCTGAACTGGTCTTGATGGATACACAGAATTAATGGAAGTGTTAAGTAGGTGCATTGCTGTGACTTCAGGGGAAATAGAGCCTCATTCATTATTTGACCAAAATTTCTCTTATCTCTTTCTGTTGGATTTTGTCACTGGCCTTCATATGAAAAACATTCTGTGCACAGCCTTGGCAGTAAAAAAACAAAAGCTACGATACAAAAAGTAGCTTAATTTTACTATAACGGTAAAGAGAGTATTAAATAAAATTATAAATAGTGGTTTACTTAGGACTAGCCAAAGGTTATCTTTCATACGAGCTAATGCTTTTTAAAGCAATGCATTGACAGCCTTGGAGAATTAAGCCCTTTAGTTAGAAGTTAGGGTATATTCTAGCACTGCTGCTGTAGTATAGCAGATGATATGAAAGAGCTTTTTGATGAGAGTAGCTTTAGATGCAGCCTGCATGAATGAGTATATGGTACAGATTTGAAATAGCATGACTTCACTCGATCTTGTCTAGTCAAAACACAACTTTTCAATATGGCTTTGATATTTATGCAGTGTCTGGAGACATGACCATCACTTGAGAATTAGGATTTTAATTTTAGAAGAAAGCAAGAAAATAGAGCTAAATTTTTGATTTTTTTGTGCTTATCATTTCCATGTCTGAATCATTTCAGTAAAACAATTGTTCAGGAAACACGGCAAAGAAACGAAGGATCTTTGTGTCACAGTACCTGAATTTGAGCTTTGGTGGTGTTACTCCATTAGTTGCAGTCCACTATTGAATAATCATTATGCACAACAGGCACCAATAAGCCATCTGTAAGCAGTATGAGCTCAAGTAATTTGCATTTTTGTTCCTCTTCTAACATAAATTTCAACTACAGCTTAGAATGCAACTGTCTCTTCTGCTTAGAAAACACAGGATCACTCCTGGAAGCACTTCAGGTAGAACACACAGAAAAAAAATGTCAAAGGAAAACAGAGGAAAAGGGAAAAAAATTTTATGTTTTTAAAACACTAAATCTTAATTTACACTCAGATGCTGTAGGAGACATTCAGGTACTGAGAGACAGAAATCAGTAACAAATGAAGAAAATAATAACAGTGTCCTTAAAGGGCAAGCTTTTGTGAATGGAAGTTTTAGATCAGACTACAGATATGTGTTCATGCAAAAATAGGAAACGAATATTTTATGACTTGATGTCATAAGAAATTTAATTGTTATTACTATGTTTTCTTACAAAAATTTCAAGTTCCTGATATTAAATTCAGATTTGAGAAGAGACACATGAAAAAATTACCGTAGCACAAGATGTACTTGTGCTCCTAGTCCCAAAAGTATGTTTTAATACTTCTTGCCATCTGGTTTCAGGATGACTTTTTCATCATCTTGCTCAACTTCATCCCTCTTGCCTTCTGTCCTTCCCTCTTAGACATACTTATATAAGCAGTAGGTCTTGCAGTATTTGACATGCCTGGCATTGGTTGTGTCTTTTATCTACACAACGAAATGAAATCAAGAAACAGCAGTGATTGTAGCACAAGAGGGAAAAAAATTTATTGCTTTGGATGCAACCAAGAATAACTCAGGAATGTTATAATAATGATGGCTCTTCAAGAAACAATGCCATTGAGTGTTTTCCTAAAGGTACGATACAATTCAAAACTAGTGCACTGCAAGTAGGATGCTTAGATAAGTTCAGAATTGTTAAGAGGATGAGTATCCCTAAACTTTCTCATTAATTCCAGAAATTGCATTTTGAATAACTTGATTTGATTGCCTAGTAGTTTAACCTGATTATATAAAACCTTATTTTCCCTGTTACCTGTTGAATAAGGTTCTTAATTTATGACAGTTAATAATCTAAGGTGGTGGTATGTGTTTTGAGTAATGTGTTCCAACAGGAACAAAAAATACTTTATGGTAAACAGAAAACTTAGGAACATAAGTATTCTCTAATATAGGTAATTTCATCCTAGCTGCTTTCGGTTTTATCTTTATTTCTGTCTCTTTATTTCTGCACAAAAACATGAGTGTAGATGGATGCTTAAATAAATGTTGGTTTAATCACTGGAACCTCAATGAACCTGCGAAACTGAATGAGGAGCTGCAAGTGCTCTAGTCCTTTGTTATTTGCACTAGCCAACTGGAAGGCACAGACAAACATAAAAGGACAACTGAGGTCTGTAGTAAAACATGGCTAGGATAAATTATTTAAGAGAAAAAATATTCTGAAAGAATGAACAGAACAGATCAGGCTGAAAAGAAATAGGAAAGTGCTGTCAACCATTTCAAAACAAGTAATACCGACTTTACTCTTACCACATAGTTACTTTTTCCTATACTTCTGAAAAACAAGAGTAAAGTAACATGTGCATGTGCATATCCTTTTTATAAACAATAAAAAGTGTTTCAAGGCCTTTTTTTCCCTCTCAGAACACTTAATGCTTCTGCTTCTTATCCAGGTGGATGCTACACAGAAACCAGTTTTTTCTTATTTCCTCTGGTTTCATATTAAAACCAAAATCGGAACAACAAAAACAAAAGAGCAAAGAAATAAATCATAAAGCATCTAGCAATAACAGGGATTTCTGCTTGAATTCACTTACACAAGCTTCTAATGTTTGTGATAAAGAGGTAGATTATTTTGGGTGGGGAGAAGTATCTCTATCTATGCAAGAGCTGATTTCTAAATAACTACCTAATGGAAATAATTTCCAATTGGCAGTATTTAAACTTACTGCTGTTGAAAAGAACTCACCAGAATTCCACCTTCTGTAGATCAGAACTACGATGAACATGAGAATGTAACTAGCATTGAAATTATATCACATAAATTCCATATTGAAATGGTATCCTATAGCACTGCAATCAGACTGTCTAAAATGCAATTGTAGCCTACATAATTCTTCTCCCTTGAGATTTAGTATCAGCAAATCTTAGAAGTCTTATCTACTAGGATCTATAACTGCCATCTTTAACACACTACCCTGTATCATTACCCTAGGCAAGAATTAAACTGAACCCATTCACCATTTAGTTAGCTTTTTCCAAGAAAGTAAATTATTATTGCCTTTTCTCATTATTGTGGTGCAGCTCAACAGACAAAAGCAATACTAATGTTTTTGAAATAACTATTTAGCCTTTTATAGCTTAGTTTAGAAAAGGGCTTATTTTTTACACAGACTTGAATGTAAAAGCACATTGAATATTTTGTCTGTTTTGTCCTAATGCGGGAACATATTGTTGCAGCACATGTTGGATTGATGAATATTCAGGGACTCAATTTTGAATAACTCTTTCATAGATTCATCTGGGAGCTCCTGTGTGATATTATAAATTACTGGAATCCAATATAGTGTACTGTGATCAAAACTGTATAAGAAGTAAGGAAGGAGAATGTCAAATGCAGGCCTGGACAACTTTCAGATTTGCCAGAGTATACCAAAGCGTAGGTGCCTATTTCTGAATTGATACAGACTGATACCAATGTTTTAATAGTTTTATATGTTTAGATTGGATATAAGGAAGAAGTTCTTTACTGTAAAGGTGGTGAGGCACTGGAATGAGCTGCCCAAGGAAGTTGTGAATGATCCATCCCTGGCGGTGTTCAAGGCCAGGTTGGACAGAGCCTTGGGTGACATGGTTTAGTGGGAGGTGTCCCTGCCCATGGCAGGGGGGTTGAAACTAGGTGATCTTAAGGTCCTTTCCAACCCTAACTATTCTATGATTCTATGTTTTCGGTATGCACTGTATTTAAACCATAATCCTGCAAACAATCCTGCATAATCATGCAAACAATTCACACTATGTGCTTGCTCAGTAATCATGAGTATTCTACTTGCTCTCAAATAATGCTGTTAATATATACTAAGATAAATACATTCAAAGTTTTTGCAAGATCAGGATCATATAAAACACAGTATTGATTCCACTATGTCAGTTTCTGAAAGCTTTTTATGAATAGTGTATTGGAGCCACTGGATATTGTCGTGGTTTAAGCCCAGCTGAACACTTGGCACCATGCAGCCATTTGCTCACACCCCCTCCTTCTCCCCTACCTGAGTGGAATGGAAGGAGAACTGAAAGAATGCAAACCCCAAGGGTTGAGGTAAGAACAGTTTAATAACTGAAGGACAATATAATACTAATACTGCTACTACTAAGGTGCTGTGATTTAAGCCAAGCCGTAAATCAGAACCACACAGTCTCTCTCTCACTCCCCGCGCCCTTCTTCCCCCTGCTCCCGGAGGGATGGGGAGAAGCATCGAAAGAATGTGACTCCCACAGGTTGAAATAAGAACAGTCCAGTAAATAAGGTGTAACACAAACCGCTGCTG
>WYDI02018771.1:0-10150 GCA_009867235.2 Psittacus erithacus | reverse complement strand
GACCGAAAGTCAGAAACACAGCACTGCACCAGCTACTGAGAAGGAGAAAAATGACTGCTACTGCTGAACCCAGGACACTAGGTTATTTCAAAAACAGAAGTTAGCTAATTTAAAGGCAATTTAAAGTCCACTAAAACACAGTATGTGTCTTTAGAGGGCAGACACATCTCTTAAATTATCTTCCTTGCTTTGGTATTTCTGTCAGGATAGATCAAAAAGCACTAACTGTTATAAGAGTTGGTTTAGTTCTAGATCCCACATGTAATATTTTATTATCTATTAAGTTATTTAATATAAAAAATAAAATTCTGGAAAGCAAAACTAGCTGCTGTATGTTAGACTGTTGTTGTTAGGTGTTATGTTTCTAATACAAATTTGTCAAAAGTCAGTGTCAGAAGCATCTTTAATATTAACTTTTAAAACCATGAGGTTTTCCAAACCCAAGAATTTCTACTTAAATGTTAGTTTTTCTTTTATTAATTCATTCCTTTCTAATTTTTTTCTAGCAGATCCTGGTCTGTATACTGCATTATAGAGCAGATATGAAAGCACAGACATCAATGGCAATTTAAGGGATTAATTAATACACTGGAATATCGCTGGTCACTCTTCATTTTTATCGCCTGACCATACTCAGTTACATCTGTTTGCAAAGCAAACTGACAAAATAACAGGGATCATAAGATAATTTCATATTTTGTGTTTGTGCATGTAACAGAGATTATTGCATGTATGTATTGAGAGAGTGAGTGTAATAGTAAATGAAGGTATCTCAGTAGATAAAATTACCTTTACTAAGGGGACACAAGTACAAAATGGCCAATAAAAATCTAATGATAACTTTTGTTCTCAAGTATGCCAATCCCACTACTTATCTGTGACTATAGCCACAGTGAAGACCTTAACATAAAAATTCTGCTCTTCTTGAGTTGATTAAACAGCTGTTGATTCTGCACCTAGCCACCACTGTTGATTTAAAACTTTGTTTAGCTAACAAAGCTAACCATTTTTCATGCATTTGGATGAAAATTTTTATGTGCCTCCCTGGAAGTTCATTGTGGACATCAAGCTTCTTTTATTATTATTTTTTTTATTGCAGTTTCAATTAAAGAAATGTCTCAGAGGTGTGTGATGTACATCTACCTGATTCGCTTAATGTTTGATATTAATATTAAACACTTCTGTAAAGCTATGCAGAAAGGTTTTTCAAATTGTGGGCACATTTTTGTGCATGCTTACTTCTCTATCTTGCTATCTGACTTTTATGTCTTTTAAAGTATTGGCTCAATTTACATTCCTTGATAATAACATATACTTGAAATGATTGAAAATAGAGCTTGGCATTAGAGCAACTCTATTAAGTATTTTAATTTTGACTGTGAAATCACATTATTCATAAAACAGTAGTACAGTAGTTTTACCCATTTGGTATTCTGCAATTATTAGTACTGTATTTAAAGACATTAATCATTTAGAAGATTTCTTTACTGTGTAGTGGAGTCGTATATTATCAATTCTATGAAAATAAAGGGAAGTTATGTCTCATGCTGTCAAAAACGGAGAAGTATTCTTTTGCTGTAATAAATTTCCTCAGGAGAAATCTTGTAAGATACTCATCTTAATTACACTAGTATTTTATAATGCTGTAAGGGTAAGATAATGATGAGGGTATGAGTAATGCTGAAAAGACCTAGAGCCTAAATTAAAGATGATTAGTTTTAACTTTCTTAAAGTATATTTCCCAAACTTCTAAACTACAAAGAGTATCTGTGTACATAATATTCTGCCTAAGGCTGGGTGAATTTTTCCAAAATGTATTTTAATGTAGAAAATAAGTTTTCTGTGATGTACAACCAAGACAGACTCATCCAAACTGTAACCATATTTCTTCAGTTATTTCAATAAATGGAACTCAGTTTTGAAGCATCACTAAGCTAAAGAAGGTACTGACCTCATATCTTTCCAATCTGCAATCAGTAAAGTCATCAAAAAAAGCAGACAGAAAATCGAGCCCAGAGCACAAAGGATTGGATATGAAGGTTAACAGTTACTTTGATATTGTTACCTAAATGCAAGTGTCCTTACTTAGATGGTTTAACTTTTGCTAGGTTAGTCCAAACAAATGTAGTCAGTTCAGTTAGAAGAGTCTGAAGAGATATTTAGTTTACCAGGTGTTAGCATCTGGTAAATGATGTCATTTCAGACATCATAAGATATGAAAGATATGTGCATGCAAATACATAAAACATAAAGCCTACAGGAATGTGATGTCCTTCTGAAGTACCAGATTCTCCCAAGAGTACTTTGTGTGGCCTAAGATGCTTAAGTATGAGGCAAGTGGGTCAAGCTTAAGGCAATGCAATCAGTGTACATTAAAAATATTAGCTATGAAATCATGAAGAAACTCAGTATCTATGTAATGCTTTCAGGGATGCTTTCTTAGAATTCATTAGTAAAGGGTACATATGATATTATATTTCATACTAATCTCAAATGTATTTGAAATGGTGGTGGTTTAGCCTTGGCTTACCCAGCTGCTCACTCACTCCTTCTCCTCAAAGGGGTAGAGGAAGAAATGGGGCAAAACAGACTCACCTTGGAGAAAATTTAAGTGCAGTCAATGAAAAAAGATTTGCATTGAGAGAAAAAATACAAATGTTGAAACAGCATCTTTCCTTCCCCTTTTTCCAGGCTCAGCTTCAATCTTTCACTTCTGTCTTCTCTACTTGCTGTCTGAGCAGCACAGAGGGGAAGTGGGATGAAGGAGCAAGGTCAGTGCATACTTGTTCCCATCTGCCACTGCTTTCACATTTTCTCCTGCTCCAGCGCCAGATTTCCCACAGGCTGCAGTCCTGCTCAAAAGAACTGCTTCAGTGTGATTTCTCCAAAGGCTGCCACTCCTTCAGGAAATATTAATCTGTTTTTGTGTCACTTATCCAAAGGCTGCAGTGGATATCTGCTCCATGGGGCACCATGAAGCACATCCTTTTCTGACTTTGGTGTTCCCTCTGCTGTTTCCTATTGTTATTTCCCTCCCCTTCTGTACTTTTTGCATACGCGCCACCAGCTTTACTTATGGGCTCAGCTGCCTCCTATGGTGGGTCCATTGCAGAGTTGGCTGGAACCATATGGAACTAGTTGTATTCAGCATGGCATAGGCCCTGACTTCTTCCCACAGAGGCCACCCCTGCAGCCACCTGACTACCAACATCTAGACACCTATGTGCAATACAGAAGACAAATGAAACAGAAAAACAGCCAACCAACCAACCAAAAAAACAAACAAAAAACCAACAACAAAAACAACCCACAAATCTATCATTTGCATCCAAAAAATTCCCTCTGTAATTTGAGTTCAGCAGTGAATCTTTCCAGAAGACGTCATAAGAATAGAGTTTAATCAGCTAGGCAGTCTGATAGAAGACTGCTCAGAAGTGTTCCATTCGTGTTCTCATAAATGGTGATGAGAGAATCTCAGATCTCCTTTAGATGATAACATAGGAGATCACACTGATTAAGATGATCCTTTTGTAAAAAAGTCAGAAATTAATTCTTTCCTTTGTAACATGTCCAGGTCTGGATTATCCATCATCTGCATATTACGGCTTATCTCCTTATATATTAGAATGAAAGCAGGATAATTACAAAAGAGCTTTAATTTCTTATCAGCAAATTTATTACAGTGTATACTTGTTTTCAATGTAGTAGTGAGGTTCAAATACATGAGCAGATGCTTGATCTTACCTACTTATAGATCCTAGAACCTTTAAGCTGAAGTTACCCAACAGGTAGCAATGGTAAAATCATGCCAGGTTCCCCTTATAATTATGAAAGAATTAAGAATTTCCAGAGGCTGATTTTATCCCATACTCAAACGAGAATATAAAACAGATTTTATGAAATGCATACTAGAAGTGATCAAGCTAGATTCAGCTGCTTAAAAAAGGCATCTAGTGCTGTTTGGAACATCCCAGTGTATCCCATCTGGTCTCCAGCTGATGTTCCAGAAAGGCGTGAGAATCCCATGGGCTTCTTTCATATTTGCCTTACCTGCATGGATGTCTTTTATACACTAGGATTTAAAAAAAAATGCACTGACTACCCCTAGACTGTGGTCAATGACTACAAATGGCTCTTCACCGAAAAGATGAATAGTTCCAATATCTCTATCGACTTGATTTTACTGGTCCATAATTAGAGTGTAGAGAATCAGCATTCATGTGGATGTTCATATGCCAACACCTTAACTTAAGCTTTCTAATCCACAGCTGAATCTGGCTTCTAAAAATGGTGAGATGAATTCCTTTTTAAGGTTGCCTGTGCACTAAAAACTTAAGCAATGCACAGATGTACTTGCATTAACAGGAATACAGCTACCTGCACTGTTAGGTTTTTAGTATTGCAGGCAAGACCAGATCTCCCAGACTATTTCTGGCCATGATTTAGTAATTAGCATAGGACAGATACCATTCATAGTAAGCAGTTTGAATGTGATTGCTCAGTCCTGAGGTCTAAACTATTTTATTAGTATGGATGTGGCCAGACTGTGCTAGCTGGCATGAAAGGCAACAAATGGACTCTGGCACCATTTTTACTTACAAAGATGTAGCCAGAAGATGACGAAATCAGTCTGCAGCAGGTCTCCCTGGAGAAAAAGCAATTTACAGCTAGGTAGTTAAATGCAAGAAAACATGAAATCATGTCTTCCTGCATTATCCATACACTCCTGCAACCACACAGAGGACAGCACTGGCAGCATCTACACATAAATATACTGAATTCATGCTTAGGTTGCCCAAAATGCGCATGTGCGCCCTTCCCTATGTGCTATATATCAAA
Source organism: Psittacus erithacus (assembly GCA_009867235.2). Lineage (NCBI taxonomy): Eukaryota > Metazoa > Chordata > Aves > Psittaciformes > Psittacidae > Psittacus > Psittacus erithacus. The sequence continues at coordinate 5,311 of WYDI02018771.1, read as the reverse complement.
TAAACCTGTCACAGTAGCATCAGTGGACCACAGTCCACCTTACTCTACCCATCATTTTTACAGCTTCATCTCAAATTGAAGCATCCACTTACTATAGCTTTCGAAGAAAATCATCGAAACTTCAAATGGTCTAAGTGGAAAGGGACCTTAAATATCACCTAGTTCCAGCACCTCTGTTGTGAGCAGGGACGCCTTCCACTAGACCAGGTTGGGCAGTTCAGTAAGACTCCTTGGGATGAGTAGATCTGTTGGGTCTGTCTCCTGACTTCTGTGGACAGCAAAGTTCTAGCACGATATTGATACTATCTAGTCCACTGACTCTTCCAGGGACCATTGTATTTTTTATATTTCTTTTCTACATCTTTGTGCAAAGGATAAAAACATTAGAAATAGCTGCCATTTTTGTGTAATTAATTATTAAAACATAAAGCTAGTCAGCAGAAAATATATGCTATGCTTTCTCTTAATAAAAATTGGCAAATTCCCCCTTTTTAATGCCCTTTATATGCAACATTTTTCTGTCTTAAAATGTCTCATATTTTGTAAATGGAGCTTTAGAAGCCCCTAGAGATACAATGAAGAAATATTGATTGTCCTTTTCCTGACTTTTCCTACTCCCCAAACCCTCTTCACCACATGCAATGCTCCTGATTTATATTTTTTTATTATTTTGACAAATTAAAAACACTTCACACTGTGAAATAACTAGTAACAAGGGAGAATTTCATGCACACATACATAAGAAAGTAAAACAAACAAGCATGAAGCCCATATATTTCTATTACTGCTAGATGAGCAAACTTTTCAGCTCTGGACTCTACCCTTGCCTTTGAATTTATGGGCTGAATTCGGAACGCTTAGTCCTTGATTCTGAAGATACTTGAGGGAATGCCTAACATCAAGATTATGAGCAATTATATGAAAGTCATAACAAATAATTAATAATTCGATATAGAATCTTTTCTAGGATCTTTGACTGTCAAACTGGCCTAAAAGCAATATTCTTGTAACTTATTTCTGTCATCCAAAAGTTGATTTTGGAGTGCCTTTTTTTTTTTTTTTTTTCAGTTAACTCCATGCCTTTTCTAACCTAGTCAAAATTATGATCCATAAATTTAACTAAAAGTGATGTATTCACGATTACAGAAATGCATAGAAGTTAACATCTCAAGTTAAAGCTGTGAACTTTCCCTATAGATGAGACCTAGCAGATAAATTTGTAAGAGCAGGCAGACTCTCAAAAAAGTAAAGGAAAGGAAATTGTACCCACATGTACTGTAAGTTGTGTCTGTGGAACGGCAACTGCAAAATTGTGAGTGCATGGCTACTGAAGGCTGGAAGCAAAATTTGATCTAATAAGTCTGCATTCAAAATTTTCTGTTTTGACTAGTAAATTGACACAGATTGCTGATACCTTGATTTAACTTCAACCTGTAACTTAGTGTCCTAAGAGAGATGACATCTACCAATTCCATGTAGAATCTCCTAGTAATGCCTTTCAATGTAAGGTGGTTCTCACATGCCAAAAAGGTTAACCTTATCCAAAAAAAACTTACAGGACATGAAGAAGCATGACAAACCCTGGGAAAAAAAGTTGTTTATTCATATAAGAAATTATTTTAATATTTTATTATGATTATCAAATAGAAAAATGCAATACATTCATTAAAAATATAATTGCTTTAAGTATTTTAAAAGGAAAAAATGTCTCAAAAATGAAGTAGAAAGTCAATATCCAACAGTATTTAGCATGTTTTTTTAATGTCATGAACAGTGAGAATCTATGAATATTTCACAATATATATTTCTGCTTAACCTAAGTTTAAAAAAATATAGGTTCAGAAGGAGGATACAGGCATTTTTCAATGTTCCACTTTAACAAAAAGGATTTTCCCATTTTACGATTACCTGTTACATTTGCACTGCAAATTCCATCATGTTGCAGTAAGAGGCAAACTAGCAGTTTGGCAACCCTTGACATTTTCATTCAGTAAGTGAAAATTAAAAAATCACAGTGTACCTTAAAATGGTCTTTTAAATTATAACAGTAACACGGTCATATGTATCACTGCTAATGCAGAATAAGGGAAACTTGTAAAGCTGAGTGCTAATCCTTAATACACGCTGTAAATTCAGTTCTCTTTTCATATCTACCCACAACAAAATTTCTGCAGTACAGAAATAACTCAGAAAATAGATGATAGGACTAGGAATTACATCAGAGTAACCAGTAGCATTATAAACAAGGTCACTTGCATTATAGTAGTTATCGCACATTGTTAATTTTTGACAGTATACCACTGGAGATTAATACATCGTCTTACATTGGTGTATATCGCTGGGATCAATGTACAAATGATTCGTCAATTCTTGCTAAAAGGTACTTTGAAACTTTTCTTTAGAATTTGAACTAAAGATTTTTATTTGCCCTATGCCTGTCTCACTGCTGTCACTAGCTCTGCCAATTGCTTTTAGTGTTTCTGATTCTCACTCATAGGAGGTCGGAGCTATCCAATCTCTTTCATCTCTGCAACTACTGTTCAAACTGAATCAAATACGAATCCTGGATAACTACTGAAGACACATTTTATTTTTAGAATAGACTTAAAGTCTTCTGAATGTTAATGGAAATCATAGCTGTAGAAATAACGAGCATGCCTTTTTGGATTTTTGCCCTACAGGTAATACTACTGAATAGCTTTGACATTCAGTATGATACCTGCAGATACTTGCTTATCTTGTGTTACTTTATGCTGTTATTTTTATTATAGATATCTTCTTTTCTAGTATTTTGCTTGCTCTAGTTTTAAATGTCACAACAGCTGAATTTGGAGCTGATATTGCTTATTTGCATAGGCTAAGAAACAGACCTGTTAACTATCCATTTACAGCTACACCCAATGAGTCAATATCTAGGTTTCTTTTGGCAGACACCATTTCACTCCAAAAAGAAACCTTAAGAGCATCTGATAAAGTAGACTGCTTTAGAGGAGATAATATTAAATTTATATTCTTTGTATAAATTTATATTCTTTGTATATTCTTCAGCACTGATTTATCAGACTTTGCATGCCTACATGACATCTATGCCTCCATGCTATGTGAAGCACATCATGCACCCTTTTTGTGATGCTATAATGAACTTTGGTGGCAAACTGTGGAGCAGCCTTCTCATTTTTCTTTGAAATTTAAAACATATGTTTAAAAATTTCTTGGGACCAGAAAGGTGGAAATCTGCCTTCAATTGTAGTATTATGTTACTGGTAAGGCGGCACTTTATTTTGAGACTGTTGTCTATGGCTACAAATGGTTGAACTTCTTAAAATTTCACAAGTAATCAGGCTGGTTGTGATATAGTGTGACAGAGAGTAATGGCACAGATTTGATGTTCTACAAAGGCCACTGTGATTCTCAGAGTATGTAATATTTTTCTCAGAGATTCTCGTCATTTCCTGGGTGCACACTCCCCAGACATCCTGCTGTGAATTCTGGGTGTGATTAAAACATGCATATCATCTTTCAGCGTCTATGTATGCCCATGTAACACAGCCCAGGATCTATGAAATAGTAATTCCTGAAACAATATAAACTGGTATTCTGAACCGCAGAGGCTGATGTCCATTGATGGGAAAAAAACCCAAACAAAACAAAACCAAAAATCCATGAACCCAAAAAACATTTATTCTAGTGATAAATAATTTTAATAGATCAGAGAGGAATAATCAGGATCAGATGTAATGATCTTAGGTTAATTATCTTAGAGGTTAATTATCTTAGGCCCTTGTTCCCATGGGGTACTTCAACCATCCTGATATCTGTTGGAGGGATGGTACAGCCCAGCTCAAGCAATCCAGGAGGTTCCTTGATTGTATGGAAGACAATTTCCTTCTGCAAGTAATAGGGGAGCCGACAAGGAGGGGGGCCATGCTTGACCTTGTGCTTACCAACAGGGAAGGACTGGTTGGGAATTTGATGCTCCAGGGCAGCCTTGGTTGCAGTGATCATGAGATGGTTGAATTTGAGATCCTCAGGACAGTGAGAAGAGCATGCAGCAAGCTCACTGCCCTGCACTTCAAGAGAGCAGACTTTGGCCTCTTCAGAAACCTGTTTAGTAAGGTTCCATGGGATATAGCCGTAAAGGGCAGGGGGTCCAGGGCTGTTGGTTGGTATTCAAGGATCTCCTACTACAACAAGCTCAGGAGTGTTGTATCCCAACTAGAAGGAAGCGCAGCAAGAGGGCCAGGAGACCTCCTTGGATGGATAAGGAGCTGCTGAGGAAACTTCAAAGGAAAAAAGAAGCTTATAAAAGGTGGAAGCAAGGACAGGCGTCCTGGGAAGAATACAGGGATGCTGTCTGGGAAGCCAGGGACCAGGTTAGGAAAGCTAAGGCCCAGTTAGAATTAAACTTGGCCAGGGATGTGAAAGATAACAGGAAGGGATTCTATAGGTACGTAGCAAATAAAAGACAGACTAGGGACAACGTAGGCCCCCTCCAGAAGTTATCAGGAGAACTGGCTACCCTGGATTTGGAGAAGGCTGAGGTTCTCAATGACTTCTTTGCCTCAGTTTTCACTGGCAAATGCTCTGACCACACCACCCAAGTCTTGGAAGGCAGACGCATGGACTCTGAGAGTGAAGACTCAAGGCCTACTGTAGGAAAGGATCAGGTTGGAGACCATCTTAAGAACCTGAACGTGCACAAGTCCATGGGACCTGAAGAAATTCACCCACGGGTCCTGAAGGAGCTGGCAAATGAAGTTGCTAAGCCACTGTCCATAGTATTTGAAAAATCATGGCAGTCAGGTGAAGTTCCCAATAACTGGAAAAAGGGAAATATAACCCCCATTTTCAAGAAAGGGAAAAATGGATGACCCGGGGAATTACAGAGCAGTCAGTCTCGCCCCTGTGCCTGGCAAAATCTTGGAGCAGATTCTCCTGGAAGGCATGCTAAGGCGCATGAAAAACAACAAGATGCTTGGTGACAGCCAGCATGACTTCACTAAGGGGAAATCCTGCCTGACCAATTTGGTGGCCTTCTATGACGAACAGGGGTAGAGCAGCTGATGTCATTTACTTGGACTTGTGCAAAACGTTCGACACTGTCTCACACGACATCCTTGTCCCTAAGTTGGAAAGACATCAAATTGATAAATAGACCACTCGGTGGATAAAGAACTGTCTGGATGGCCACATGCAAGGAGTTGTGGTCAATGGCTCAATATCCAGCTGGACACCAGTAACAAGTGGTGTCCCTCAGGGATCGGTGTTGGGACTGGTCTTGTTCAACATCTTTGCTGGTGACATGGACAGT
>WYDI02018769.1:0-10473 GCA_009867235.2 Psittacus erithacus | reverse complement strand
GGAGTTGTATTCTTTCGATTCTCTCCCCCATCCCTCCGGGAGCTGAGGGAGGAGGTGGGGGGGCAGTGAGTGGGCTGCGTGGCAGGCCTAAACCACGACAAAGAAGTATGTGTACTTTTATAGCTGTCTGCCTAGCTGTTACATGTATGCAGTGAGTCATGCTGTGAGGCCATGTGAGATTTCAAGGCCTGCTGGTAACTGTGGATGACTGTATGGTCCACATCCATGGCATCTGTTGCAAGCAGATGTGGAAAAAACATTCCTGTCTTTGTCTGTACTGCTCACTCAGAGCAATAGCTGATTCACTCCAGACTGCAGCCTGAAAATGAACTAGGGTGAAAACCCTGGAATTGAAATTGGGAGCATGTAGTCCATATGAATGATCATATAAATGCACGTAGTCAGCTGCTTCTGTCTTGACTTTGACTTAAATTTAGTCAAAAACATTAAGAGGTTTTCAAGTTATCAAAGAAAAAGTTGTTTTAAAACATTTATCCAGTGGAAAAATAACAAGTATTTGAAAATAGGGTTTTTTAATACAAATTAAAAAAAGTAATTATAATGCAGTTGGTTGATAAAAGAAAAGACACAGATGAGACAATCCAGGACATCCTCTGTAGCTCTGCCTTCATGAAAAGACCCATAATGAGTATCTGTAATCTAATATTTTGCCCTATCCAAACAGGGTCGTTCTCATATTTCTTGTATGCCAGGAACAGTTCGACGCTGGAACTATCCATCTCCTCTCTGCATTGGTATGGATACTTACTATTTTCAGTGTGTTCTGACCATCACTCAGAAGAAACTCCTCAGAAGAAACTCATTTGTCATGCCTGTTGTTCCTTCACTTAATTCTGTTTAATTCAAAACTTCTTTGAGTTTCCATTTCCATCTGTGAAATACAGATTTTTTTTTTTATATATATATATAGTGTATATGCTACTTAAAAAAATACTGTGAGTGGGGAAGAGGAAACCCAGATGTTTACCATTGTTTAGCTTGCCTTGAATACTCTGCTTTGATTCAGGCTGAATCTTCTTCAGAAGGGAGAGGAAGTTTAACACATTCCTTTTGCAGCATGCTCAGCTTGGAGAAACTTCTCAAGAATAAGCCAGGTCATGCAGGGAGTCTAGGAAACTTCTCAAAGAAGCAGGCAGTCTGCAGTAGAGGGGAGCTCTGAAGCCAAACCTTCAGGGGTTATGGAATGAAAGAGCTAAAGGGAACCAGAAAAGACTGTCTCTTTTAATCTGAGAAAGCTGTTAAACGATGCTGAGTAAAAAAGCAAAGCTATGAAATATTTCCTTTTTAAGCATACCAAGACCTTACTCAGCAGATGTGAGTTTTCCCTGTGTAGAAAATAATCTGGCTCTATTGCATTGTTTCTTGATTAAACAGGGTTTAAGAGATTTAAGTTTCTGGTGTCTTTTGCATGCACATTTCAAGAAAAAGTAGGAATGAAGGGGAAAGAAGCACAGATCCATAGTAAGATTCTATTACTTCAGCTTTGAAATACATTCTTCAGTGAATGCTTTTAACTTCAGTATTCAGTCAGCAGAAGCTGTGCCTTTTAGCTTCGTATCTAAGAGGAGTTTAGAAGATTGGGATGATACTGAGCAATTTAATGTGAAATGGTTTTAAAGATTCCTTGTCAAGTTGGGCCTATATATTACATTGTTTTATCAGCTACTGCAGAAGCTGTCACTTCTGATTAATATGAAAGCAGTGCAGTTCCTTGAAATAAGTTTTAGAAATGGAAAATTTATCCAGGAATTGGGATTTGGCTGGCGTGGGGCTTGGGCTAATCTTATGTTTTCCCCTGTATATTAAGTATAGTTCCTATTCAAAAACTGTGTTTCGGGTGTTTCTGTGGGGCTTTTTTGTTTTGTTTTGTTTGTTGGTTTGGTTTTTGTTTGTTTTATTTAGGGAGGGATTGTTTGTTTTGTTTTGTTTGTGGGGTTTTTTTTGTTTGTTTGGGGTTCTTTTCCCCTTTAGTTTATGAAATGTTGCTATCCTGGAAGCTAAAATACCCCCAAGAAAAGACATAAGCTCTTAAAATATGATTCCTCCCCTCCCCCCCAACCTTTAAAATATTGATTTTTCTAGAAATGCAAACCAAAGTCTGTTGTTTTCACTAAATAATATATTTAGCATTGGAGAGAGGCAGCGATATTTGAGAAGTTCAAGACTGGTGTCTTAGCTTTTTAGCACAGTTGTTCCTTTTTTTGATTCAATTTCTTGTGTGGTCTAACCAGGAGGTTATTTTTATTTTTTTGGTACAATTATAATAATGCACAGTATCAAAGTATCGCAGTTCTGTTACCAGGTCATGCATCCCTCTAATACTCGACATGAAAACTCATGGGCTTTAATGTAATGATTTGTCAAATAATAAATATAAATTACAAGTTTTTAATTTGATTTCTTGATGTTGTTCTTCATCCATATTATTGTCCTAGTGAAAGTGTAAACTCAGCCACTTCTTTACAAGTTGCTTCACCTATTTATAATTTAGCTTTATGCTATCCTAAATGATGCAAATGCCTTTTCAATCTCCAAACTCATGAATTGGCTGAAGAAAAGCATACAGATAATAAGCAAATCTTTTTTTTTTTCTTCTTTGTGAGGAATGTCTTGACTGTGATAAATTCACTGCTTAGGGGGCATGGGGATAAAATGGAAAATCCATTTTTCAATTAATTGCGTATTAAGAAATAATATTATTAAAAGATACAGTGACTTTCTTTTTATTTTTAATAGCTAAATGTGGTGGAACACTTACAAGCATGCGTGGTGTGATCCTGAGCCCAGGTTTTCCTGGAAATTACCCTAGTAACTTAGATTGTACATGGAAAATTTTATTGCCTATTGGGTATGGTAAGTACTCTTTCATTTAAAGAGCAATTATTTATAATAACCAGATTTAACTATATATAAGAATATTCTAAATTCCACTATGAATTAGATTTTATCCTATGAATTGATTTAAAAATGGTTGCCAATTTGAAAATACATCTTTGTCAAAGCAACTTGTTTGTAAAATTCAGCCAGTTTCAGACGCTTATTTCAGAGCAAATGAAATTTGCTGCTTGAAGATACCAGATGAAGGAGATAATATAACTTCTAAATTATTGGTCTTCTGTTTAATGTCCTTTCATTGTTCCTCAAGTGACTTTGAAATAGTATTTCTTACATTCTATGAAAATGGACAAAACCTTATTTCTAACAGAATGAATTTGGTTAAAAACATTCTAAAAGTGTATTTCAAGTCCCGGGTAACAGTTTCCAACTTAGAAACTTCCTAGGTTTGCATTAAAAATATTGTCATATGGAAAATACCTTTACAAATAAATCGAATTAGGTTGATAAGGTAGTCATGGATGACAAGGGATCTATCAGTGCAAGTATGAAACACAGTCCTCTATCATTATTGGAAATAAGAAAGGAATAAGTTTTCTTGCTGTGAAACTGTATGCCCTATACTAGCAATTCAATGCTAATAGTCAAATAAGAAAAATAATTTTAAAAGCTCATTATGAAATTCACTGTACCCATCTCTGTAAATTAATTTCTTTTTCATGCTTTCCATTTGCATTCATAAGAGGGATTTTTGTAGTAAGATGTACTACTATATATAGAGTGTATTTTACTAAATTAATCTGTAGAAATAATGTACTGCTGTTCAGAAGAACGCCTTTTATCAATGTGTACTTGGTAAAACTGATCCATCATAGTAAAAAAACTGCCTTAGTAGCCTGAGAGATCCTTATATCCTTAGGGCCATCATAGATGAGACATCATTGGCTAACATTGGCACTCTACATCTACATTTGCAGAAAATATAAATGGTAAGCCACTGTTTTAGAGTGATGTCATCGTAATTAGGTTACTACAATACTGACTTTTAAAAACAGTCCTTCATATTTCTTGGAGTTGCTCTTTTCCTTTCAGCTTTTCTACATAGACAGTTTAATGAATTAATTATGCAAGAATGTCTTGTATCCTACTATAATCCCTCTCACTTCTCAGAAAGACTCCAGTAATCCTACAAATAAAAAAGATTACTGTTTTGTCTGGCAAGAGTTTTAACAGGTACAAGGCATTCATACCACTGATCTATCATCGGTTTCAAAAATACTAGAAGAGGGCATTTTTCATTGTAAAGTTGCTACACGGATCTTTTTCCCAAAGTTTTTTTCAGATAATCCACAGAAAATGTCACTACACCAGGTTTAAAAATTTTGATTTATGTGATTTTTCACAGAGAGCTTCCACTGAAAAATCGTGGATACTGTTTTAATCACAAGCATAAGCTTGTCTAACTAAGAACTCTTTGTCTACATTCATTCTGTTGTATCAAAATAAATACATGAAATATGAAAAATAGAAATTATTTCCAAAATTGAATAATGCTCCAGGATTTGTTTTGAAAGGATTTTAATGTGATGATGAATGAGTTAGAGATTAGCACTGTGCACAAAAACTGATCAAGAGGACACTCAAGACCATGTAATGATTGTTTCAAATTCCTCTGAAATAATTAACTTCACAGTGACTTCATCTCTCTGTAAGTATTCCTTTATTCCCATCCATTTATTCAAACTTTGTGGCTGAATGAAGCCCATGATATTATTGACTTCGTGTGTGCACACAGGTGTGCTTAAACAAAGTCCAACAATAAAATTGTGGGAACTAAATGTGTCCCAAAGTAAAGCGCCCTCTTCATTACAGGAAAATTTACTGATCATGTAAAAAAAGGCATTACTAAAATCCAAACATTTTAAATAGATGGAAAGTACAGATTTTCAAGTGAGTTGTGGTGATTTTGCAATGATTTCAGGTAGCGGTTAATTGATTAGCATTTGTAAAAAAGATTAACTCAGCTTGGAATTCTCATTATTTAGAGTCTGTTCAGGTGAGAGAGGAAATCCTGTTGAGATTGGAGCAGGAGGCAGTATAATTATAGTTTGACAGGATAATGATTTGTTTTCTGTAGTGCTTAGTTTTATTCTGTATAATTTTATGTAAGAAATTATTTGGTGTAGAAAACTTCTATGACATATCAAATTGACAGTTGTGAGTTAAGGCTTGAGTGACACCTAGTGTGTCCTGTAATTGAAATTAACATCTTTGAAAAACCTTTAGAAAAAAATACATATTTGTGTTTAAAACATGGTTATTTTAGATACTTACATTTTTCTAAGTAACTGATAAATCTAGTTTTTGCTTTCAAAATAAAAATTTTTTCTATACTGAATATTTACAACTAGTTGTATAAATTCCTTTTCAGAAATTAAATAAAGATGATTCAATTTTAAAGGTACTTTGTGGCTCAGCAGAGACTATTTCAGAACAGTAGGCTAATATTGCTTAAATGCCTAAACACTGATTTGGGGTGTATATAAATATGTCAGTTACAATGATCTGCTTGTCACTTTAGTAACTTAAGTATACTATCAAGAGGCTGCTTAATTCTTTAGAATTTCTATGCTGCTGACATCCAGCATACTCACTAAATGCTGATACTGAGGTCAAGATGTTTCCATCTGGTGTCCTACTTCATTTTAAATCCTGAAAGCATTGTAAAATAAGCGACTTCACTCAAGTCAGACTAACCATATCATACATCATAGAAGAGATGGCTGTTACTGAGACTTCAATATGTTCTGTGTGTGCCTCTCATTTATAGCATTGGAATAAGTTTTCTTATTCAGCATCTGAAATACTTGTTTTTGTATCTTGCACTCTGCATAGGTCAGAGAAAGAACTAGAGCCCGTCCACTACTGTTACTAGTGCACTATAGCAGCCAGTTTATTTGGTAATTTATTTAGTTTCTCCCATAAAGGAAAAAAAAAAAAAAAAGTCCCTTGTACACAAGGACACAGGGATATCAAACCACAGAGGCAAAAAAATGAGCTGTAGAGCAGTACTGAGTTAATGACTTGCCCTGGTGATTAATCTATAAAGTACTCTCCTGAAATGACAAATATGTTCTACTGCTAAATAAGAATTTAAAGCAGAGATTTAATTCATTGAATATTTTACATTGCTTTGTTAGCTCATTCAGTAATTCTGTTTTGTTCCATTCCAGCTAATTCTTCATAGTCTAGCAGAGTGAGGTTAGGCCCGAGCAGTGCGGTTGAAAGTTACTTGATACTTCTTGGCTTTCAAACAAGGGGTTCACCCCCCATCCCTCTTTTCATATTATATATACGTATAGTTTGAGAAGCCTGAATTATGAGTCCTTAGTCCACATGAAGTAGTGCCAGAATTTAAAAACAGCTCTTCTCATGAGATTAGGCTTACGCTTCCAACTGTTCAACGTTTTGGGAGTCATCTCTCTCCCTTTCATTTTGTAAGAATGGCCTAGTTCAGCCACCTGACTTCCAGAGAGGGTTTGTGGTCAATGATCCTGAGTAAATACCTGTCACCAGCCTGGAGTTCAGTGCATTTTATAGAGCTGCATACAGAGTAGAATGGCTCTAAAGACACAGTGGTCCAAGCTGAAGGGAAAAAGAGGCAAGTATGGGTGACATGGGTCAGGAAACACAAGGTGGAGTAAATAGAATCATAGAATCATAGAATCATAGAATAGTTAGTGTTGAAAAGGACCTTAAGATCATCTAGTTCCAACCCCCCTGCCATGGGCAGGGACATCTCGCACTAAACCATGTCAGCTAAGGCTCTGTCCAGCCTGGCCTTGAACACTGCCAGGAATGGAGCATTCACAATTTCCCTGGGCACAACCCATTCCAGTGCCTCACCACCCTTACAGTAAAGAACTTCTTCCTTATATCCAATCTAAACTTCCCCTGTTTAAGACAGGTATGTGAACTTCTGCCTCTGAAAGGTCACTCTGTTAGTGACCTTCCTGGGTGGTGAGCTGATCCTGAGCTTCTGTAAGAGACCTGGCCCAGCTGCAGTAATGCTCTTAGGTCCTGACCATACCATGGCACAGGAGGATTTGTGATGTGCAGCTCCCTTGAGTGTTTCTGTTGTTTGGTTTATGAAGCTGATAAATATCTGTTTGTTGACTTTGTGACTTCTTTAATTGGTCCCTTCATGGGTGGTTATGATATTTATTTGGTACCAAAAAATTAGAAGCTCCAACTTTGGCAATATTTGGTGACTATTTTATTAATTTAAGCATACCATTTTGAATGGTGACGAAAATATAAATATAGTGCCTATAACATTTTTTTTTTAATTTACATGATCTCGCGTTAAGCAGCATAGAATCATAGACTGGTTTCTGTTGGAAGGGACCTTAAAGAATCTGAATTTTTCTTTGTTTCTCAATGCTGCAGGTGCACACATTCAATTCCTGAATTTCTCTACTGAAGCAAATCATGATTTCCTTGAAATTCAGAATGGGCCTTACCACACCAGCTCTACGATTGGACAGTTTAGTGGAATGGAACTTCCATCACCCTTGCTTAGTACTACTCATGAAACACTTGTCCATTTTTACAGTGACCACTCAGAAAACAGGCAAGGATTTAAGTTGACATACCAAGGTAAGTAGGAACTAACACGTGAACTTTGTGGTTAAATAGGAAAAACAAAAAGTTTAATTTTTTTATATGTTACACATGCAAGAAATAGCATTTTTAAATCTGTTTAATCCATGTGTTGAATGTTTTTTCAACTGAAATTGTGTTGAACTGGAGTCTTTATTTTACTGACATAAAAACCTGGGGCTAAATGATGTCATTTGCCAAAGGTTGCAAAGTTAATAGCCTTTTCCATCCCATTAAGGTGTACTGTTACTGGACAGTACTGCTAATATTCACTGCCTTGTTTATTTTTTCTTCTTTGTTCTCTGTTAGAAATTTTGTTTGCCTTTCAGTAAGTCATATGTCATATCAATCTTAGCCTGATTTGCTTGGATGACAGGACTTAGGCTGTTGTTATGTCTGACTGTCATACTTCTTAATATATTTCTGTTATGCAATTTTGAAAGCATTGGCAAATTTCTGGCAAATTTCACAGTTCCTAGAAATATGTGAAAAGCAATATTGGTAACATGGGTGAGAGAGTCCTGAAATGATACCCTATTGAGAGGAAAGGTACAGCATTACTCCATAGATACTAATGCAGTTTGGCTTGTTGGCTACCCAAGTGGAATATTCCTTGTCACAACTCATATTAATAAACACTGTGTCTTTCCTAACTGCTGTTCATGCGATATAGATGTGTGAGGGAGATAAAATCTGAGAAGTTGGCATGGGTGTCACAAAAAAGCTTCTATGAGCAAAAGGAAGCATATCATATATAGAAAGCTAAGAATTTCTTTTTAGTCAGTAAAGTTGTCCAAGTCAGTTAACACAAAACAAAATCATAAGCAATGTAGTTGAAATTGTTGCACAAAACCTTCCTCCAGCCTACTTCATTTCTTTCGTATTTTGTTCACCTTCCCAGTGCTCTTATAGAGCCTAATATCAACAGCTTCCGTCTTTTCCATGTAGAACTGGAGAGACAGCCATCAGCATCCCAAGCTCTTTGCTGGGAAACATGCGATGTCCATGATAGGCATTTTTTACTTTTCAGTTTTGAGTTCCACTTCAGTTATTTGTTATTACATTTTTCTTACGACAGTTGTCTTCTTTTTTGCTGGTTCCCAGCCAAACTTTGAAAGTTGTTTTCCCCAGCTTCAATTACTATAATGGTCTATTGATAGTAAAGCAGTGACTGCAAGGGCTTGACAGGCCTTTAGCATACATTGTAGTTGCAGAGCATAACCTAAAACATGTTAGGTAGCAGTCACTTGGCTACTAGCAATTGTTAAAATGGACTAAAACCAGCTCAGGAAAAGGTAAGTCTAGACATATCTGAGTTCTCTGAAATCTTGCAGTGTCAGGTACATAAATGCATAAAGCCTATGGCATTTTACTCTGGCATAAAACTTCTGTATTTTGTTACAAGAGCTTGGAAATGCAAATAAAGTAAGATAATCCAGACAAGGCCTAATCGTTTTTGTGTCTGCTTATATGAATGTAGTACCCAGGTGTCGGTAAACAGAAACTGTATCAATATTATGTAGATATATGGCAATATACATTAAAAAACCCCCGGACAGCCTTTGTTTGTTCACTTGCTGACAAAGCAAGTTACTGAATTCATTCATGCTCCTGGTCTGGGAAACCTAACAGTTGCTACACCAAAAAAAACCCAGTCTTTTGAAGGCTATCAGTAATAGCTTACATGATTTCCAAGAAACATATTTCAAAAATATCTGATCTCTCAAGGCATCTGAAATAGGCATCTGAAACAAAAGGGAATAAATAATCGTCAGGAATAAGTAAAGATTGCATGTAAAACTGGAGGGTGTATACCAGTGCAAGCAGATGTAGCACACACAAACTAAATTCTGCAAAGAAAACAAATTTATATTGAATATTTTAAAAAATAAGTTTTGTCAGTTCTTTTGATTTTTATCACTTCTGCCATTTCTGTAGAAATGAATTTGTAAAGCAAAGCCGATGGATCTGAGGACCTGACATCTTTAATAGATTGTTTTTTCAGACTTCTTCTAATGGTTCCCATTTTAGCATGTCCTAATAGACTGTAACTGGGACAAAAGTTCTATAAATAAAAAAGCATTGTGTTTCTAATAATGAAATTAATTCAATGTACCTTCAAAAAAAGTTGAGTAGGCAAAAAGAGTCCACAGTTGTAGTCATATTCACCAAACCCATTCTAGTTTCTTAATGTGTTGCATATCACCTGCTACAAGCTCAGGAGTGTTGCGTCCCAACTAGAAGGAAGTGCAGCAGGAGGGCCAGGAGACCTCCTTGGATAGATAAGGAGCTGCTGAGGAAACTATGAGGGAAAAAACAGGCTTATAAAAGGTGGAAGCAAGGACAGACGGCCTGGGAGGAATACGAGGATGTTGTCCAGAAAGCTAGGGACCAGGTTAGGAAAGCTAAGGTCCAATTAGGATTAAACTTGGCTAGGGATGTGAAAGATAACAGGAAAGGATTCTATAGGTATGTTGCGGGTAAAAGACAGACTAGGGACAATGTGGGCCCTCTCCAGAATCTATCAGGAGAACTGACTTCCCTTTATTTGGAGAAGGTTGAGGTTCTTAATGACTTCTTTGCCTCGGTCTTCACTGGCAAATGCTCTGACCACAACACCCAAGTCTTGGAAGGCAGATGCAGAGACTGTTGAGAATAAAGACCTTAGGCCCACTCTAGGAGAGGATCTGGTTCGAGACCATCTTAAGAACCTGAATGTGCACAAGCCCATGGGACCTGACGAAATCCATTTGCAAGTCCTGAAGGAGCTGGCGAATGAAGTTGCTAATCCACTATCCATCATATTTGACAAATCATGGCTGTTAGGTGAAGTTCCCAATGACAGGAAAAAGGGTAATATAAGCCCCATTTTCAAGATGAGGAAAATGGATGACCCAGGGAACTACAGACCAGTCAGTCTCACCTCTGTGCCTGGCAAAATCTTGGAGCAGATTC
>WYDI02018768.1:0-29904 GCA_009867235.2 Psittacus erithacus | reverse complement strand
GCCAACCTTATGAAGTTTAACCATGCCAAGTGCAAGGTCCTACACCTGGGTCAGAGCAATCCCAGGCACAGCTACAGTTTGGGCAGAAAAGAGCAGCCCTGCAGAGAAGGACTTGGGGATGTTGGTCGATAAGAAAATGCATATGAGCTGACTTCTGTGTGCACTCGCAGCCCAGAAAGCCAACCATATCCTGGGCTGCATCAAAAGAGCATGACCAGAAGGCCGAATGAGCCAAAAGAGAAGTCTTAAGAGGGATTTTAATTGTTCCTGTTCTCTTGCACTAAAGGATAATAGCAACAACACAAGACAGGAACAGAAGAACTATACCTTTTTTTATTCCCAACTACATCAAATCAAGCCAGCAGGGAAAACTTTAATTTCCCAAACTCAACCCACTTTCAGTGGTTTAGATTTTGGTGTTATCACAAATGAAACTATTTGATTAGCAGCATTTTCTCATTAGCAACCATTAGGAAAAAGATTCTACGGAACAGATTACATAAAAGAATAGCAAGAATGAAGGAGTGACAGTGTTCTGCACAGAACCATCAAGAAATAGAAAGGACCCTGACCTGAGTATAACAGTATGAAGGTAAGCATTGTATGTCAGCAGGAGTAACATTTAAAGTGCATTAGCAGTATGTCTCAGCAGAAGACATTTAGGTATTGAGTTATGTGTGCATCATGATTAATGATGCAAATATAAGAATTTCAACCTCCGTGCTTGCCACATTTGTAACTGTATTATCAACTTTGTTACATTATTTTCTGCCCAATGAATCATTTAACTGAGTCACTGAAATACACAAACTTTTGCAACCTACTGTCAGAAGACAATCTAGACCTTAACAGACAAAAAGGACTGAGGTACTGGTGCGTCAGATTCCAGTAGTTCCCCTTCTAAGTGGCAGGGCGCACACTCCCAGGGAAGGGAAAAGTACAGAGTGCCACATGAAGCAGGGGTACCAGTTCAGAGGTTAGCATACTTCCCTCTGAATTGCTATTTAATGACTATCCCAGACCACTAAAGGGCAGCTTGTTGCTGGAGACTTTATCTCACATATCAAACAGAAACCAAATTCTCTCACTTTTGTCATAAGAAATCCTGTTGGTACTTCCCATAGGAGAAGGATATTAAGACTAACGCCTTTATCAGGTTAACCTGGGTAACTACCCTGCTTATCCAATACACTGTTACTTCAAATAGCAAGAGATTTTCTTCCTTTCTTTAAGTAGCAGCGCCACTGGCTATTTTTATGAGGTTTTTAGGATGCTGCCACGGAACAGGAATTAGCCAATACCAGACTCAGTAATATAAGACCCATCAGGTCCTGATTCTGAGACAGAAATGAATCATTGCTGCCAATTATCTGGGGATTCAACCACTTCCTAGATTTGTCTGTTATGGTTGTTCGTAAGTGGACTGTCCTGACAGCTATGTACTTGGTGCATTAAGATGTAACTTCTACCACTGTAACAGATTCTAAAAAGGAACAAATCTGAATGTTTCATTTCTGAGTAAAGCACACAAAGAATGTACAAATGTTCTTGATTGCACTGTAGATAGTTAATATTACAAAAATCAGCTAAGACATTGAGTTTTTAAAGCTGAAATGTTACCAATATAAACTTGGTAACAAATCTAAATACTAAATACTTCCACTATTTTCATACTTGTTTGCATGTTATACCTCAGTTTTGGTGACAAAACAGGTCTTTTCACATACACTAGAGCAACTTCATTTTCAGGTGCCTATGTACTAGTGCAGTGCCACTGTCCTGAGTAATTCTCCCTTCCTCCAAAATCCTATACAGGAATGCTCTTCATTTAAAAAAACTCACCAACCAAGCTAAAAACACATGCCAAAAGCTTCCCCACACACCACCACCAGAACTGAGCATTCATGTTTTCTATTGAAAAGGGCCACATTACTCTCTTCCCTACCTTGCTGCT
This sequence comes from Psittacus erithacus, assembly GCA_009867235.2. NCBI lineage: Eukaryota > Metazoa > Chordata > Aves > Psittaciformes > Psittacidae > Psittacus > Psittacus erithacus. The sequence continues at coordinate 27,950 of WYDI02018768.1, read as the reverse complement.
GCTTGTGGATGTATGTCACTTCAACCTAAACCCATCTGCAACACTTTTATAAGAATGCAAAATGTATGTTTTGTAATTCATATTATACTATATATAAGTAATTATACTAGTAGGCCCAGCAAACATCCTCTACTCCTAAACTAAAATTACTGTGACAAACTTATACACCCTTACCTCCAATAGTGTGTAGAATTTGTCCATTTTTTCGAGTAACCAATATCCTATGATGTCCAGTATCTGCTATGACCAGCCTGTCTCCTGAATGATCCACGGTCACTTTGCCAGGAAACAGCAGGGGAGAAGGTGGGAGTGCATCTCTATATAGCTTTATTCCAATCTTGTTATCTTTGATTTGTCCTCTTTCCTTGTAGAATTTCAGTGTTATAGAAGTAAATAAAAACAACTTTTCTCTGTGTCCCTCTCCAATAAGAGAAAAGAGCATATTTCCACGAGGCCCCAAAATAATCAGAGTTGGCCAGCAGGACACTTCAAGTTCATGCCACAGTGTTGCATCTGCATCATTTACTACAGGGTGGACAATATTATACCTCAGAATGGCACTTTTAATGTTATCCAGAACTTTTTCATTTGGGAATTTTGCTGAATGGACTCCAACAATAACAAGACCATCTGAAAGGAAAAATAAAGTCGTGCACTGAAACATATTTGTAGTTGAATAAAAAGTAAAACTGAAGCACAGTTATCTCACAATGTGACTGATTGCTTTCCAGAATAAAAGGGTTTGAACAAACAAAAAGCAATTGCATCTCAGTAGGACTATAAATAGCTCTGTAGACAAAATACTGAAACTCAGAAGTAACATTTCAGTAAAATGACTGAACCTTAGGACCATTACTTCCCCAGCTGGTTGACATTTAATGTCAGCAATTGGTCTCAGTTCCTGAACCTCTACTTACTAAGGTAGAAAATACTTTCAAAATAATTATGGGTGAGTTGTAGCAGTTCAATTGATACTCTGGGTATTTTCAGACGTTTATGACACTCTTTAACTTTCAGTGCCTATACACAACTATGGTGTTTTAGAAAATGAATCCTTTTCCACAGTCAACTAGGAATCACAAATATAACACTGAACTCTGAAGCCCAGAGTTACCTTGGTATATCTAACTCAAACAATAACAAAAATGTATAGGCTTCTGAAATCAATAAAGTATTCTCTATTTCAAATAGCAGCATTGACAGATATGACAAAATGACAAATAGCACCTGGTAGAAACCTGAAAGGCTTGAATCTTTTTCCTTAAAATACAACTAAAAAAGGAGGAAAAGAGGATTAAATCATTGACTTTTGCACCTCCCCTTAAAATGTTTAACTTACTTCTATATGTGGTTAATAAAGACAATGAAGAGTTTAGATTTTCCGATATCAGGGATAACTGCACTTGAAATCCTGGTACGAAGATGTTGCGTAAGTATGAAGTAATGTAAGTCTGCTTCTATACATTGCATACGTATTAGCAATCCTTTGCTTATTTTCTTAGTTTTATGAAATTTGAACACAGAAACAAAAATCTATGGCTCAGACTTGAGCTGTTTTTCCCTTGTGATGAGAAATAAATCTACTTCCACCCCGATGTAAACAATTATGTAAGCAGCCCCAAATTTTCCACTCCCCCTTCCTACCCAAGAGAAAAAGAATTAAGAGCTTTCTTCAGTCAAAAGACAGTTTTCAGTACTTTCTAGGAGCTAAAAAAGAGGAAAATAAACAGAACTAAAACCCACTACAACCTTTTTCAGGGCTTTAAATTACGTTTTACCAGCATAATCTCCACTAAGTGGAATGAAGTAAACTGTGCATATGACATCAATACCATACTTTGTCTCACTTTGTACTTGAAGAATACTACTAGCCATAAGCATAGTTATAGTCAAAGTAACTTGCCAATTCTATCCAAACTAAGAATTTACCTTCTAAGTAAGGAAGGTAACAATAGTAACCATGAAGTTGTAGAAAGCTGCAACACAATAATTTCAAACCAGAACTCTCAATCCAATGGAAATGTTTAGAGATTAACCTTACTACTTATCCAAATATTACCCATGTTTCTGGAAAGTGCAAGCATTTTGTAACAACAAATAACAATTGGCATCTTTCTATTTCTTTGTGCAAGTAAAAGTTTCAAATTTTCATGTGATCTTTTTTGTTATTTGGAGGAGAGGAGCGAAATAAAATGGGAAGGGAAAGCATCCTTAGAGCTGATACCCAACTTGAGTTATATTTTACCACAGTATAAGAAATTATATAGTCTATAACATCATTTAGCATTTGTAAACACTTTTATCAGTACCATTCAAGTATCTTTGGTGTTTCCTTCCTTCACACAGTCACCAATGTCTACAGGTGGACTCCTTATAGTACTGTATTTTTCAGTAATACAAGTAATTCCAAAAAGCAAAGAAGACTTGGAGTCCACACAAAGTGGCATGAAGGAGGAACAGCCATTAGCCAATCTAATCCAATTCTGATGATGCATATACTCTGAAATATGAGTGTAGATCCCATAAGGTTCTTAAATCAGACTAATTTGTGCTCATATACATACTCATTGCAATTGAAAATGTTGTATTGTGCTACAACAGACAAAACAGGTTTGGCTGAACAGCTTTTACATTTAGATAAGTAGGATACAATTCGGTTATAAAGGATAAACGCAGATACGCAATGAGCATCTCTAAGTAAGCAAGTTCTGTCACTTCGTGCTTACTCTAATATTATTATATTTATCCTGAACAGCAGCCAACAGAAACAGCTCTCCTGAAAGGACACTCATCTGGAAAAGAGTAGTTTTAAAATAAATGGTTTCTCAGAAAGGTTTTAAGAAGACTTGGGAGTAAGTTTCAGTTACTTGAATTCTTAGAAGGCAATTTTTTTCTCATTCAAATATAATCATTTGTTACAACAGGAAAATAGTCTAACCAGAACACAACCTGAATATTTGCAATCACCTTGCTAACACATTTATTTCCCATCTTCTAGCTTCATACAGTTCCTAGCACATTACCCCTCCTTCCCAGTTTTCATCTCTTCATTCTTCCAGTTGCAATTGTAGTTACCAAAATCCAGTAATTAGTGCTCTCAGAAGGAAAGCCATGCACAAACTTTTTAGGCCTGCATAATTCAACTTTCTCCTTACCAAATAATTTTATTTATTTAGCATTCTAGCATTTTAATTTTTAACCCATCAGAAGTGTGCTTTTTTTTTCTGCAATAACTCACCTATCTAATACATTTTATTCCACTTGGCATCAACTGTTATGTGTCACACAAGTCATTCTAAATTTGAAATTTATGTATCAGATCACTACTGTCATGTGGCATTCACCACCTGATCCATTAAAGGGCTTCACTGTTTGGAAAACATCAAGCAAATATGTCAAAATAAAATGCTTTTGTAAAACAGTCCTCCAAAAGCTCTGCAGTTAAGAATCCGTGGAGTTTGCCACTACAAGAATAGTGAAACCAGTCCTGTGATCACAGAGTGCCTGAAGCAGGGCCCAAAAAGTTCCAACTGCATCCAAGGACATGGTTTGGAACAGAATGTAGTATTTATTTTAATGCTTTTCTCCTACCTTTACAGTAGAGGTGCAATCTGGCTAGCTGGACATCTTTGTTCTACCCTCAGCTCTGTTTTTGTATTAGAAATGTAACGAAAGGCAATTATTACAGATCTTAAACAGTTGTATTATTTAAGCTCAGATGAGTTTGTTTCCTTCCAGAAAACCTAACTTAACCTCAAGTTGGCTTTTTATTCAGTCAGAAAAAAATGGAAAATCATTTTTCTCTTTTAGCTCTTCTCCCCAACCATAAAACAGTGTTAACGGAGAAGAACATAATCTTCAGTGTGACAACAGAAAAGGATAAAGTGCTGCACAATAAAAGACTTAACTGAATATAAGAATTTCACAGATATAGAATTATAAGATCACTACACAGTCTTTATCAATCCTATAGGCACAGCATGCTGCAGTATCAGATAGCTGAAGTTGTAGTATCATGAACTGCTGTACTCCAAAGAGCAGGTCAAATATTTTAACTGTAACAGGATCAGCAGCAGCACTTGTATTTGTCCTTCAACAATACCATTAAAGCTAGAAAGGCAATTCTATACTGAACACCTGAACAGGACAAACAAGTTATAACATCCTCTACTGAAGAAAGCTCTTCTGGAAACTGATGGATGATATGCTGAAATGTAAGAATATGCACACCATTTAAAACACTTTATTCAAAGGATTATAACAGAGCACAACACTGGATTTAGGCCAAGCTATTTCTGAATATTAAAAAGTACTCCCTCTTATAGAAGACATTTCTGGACTGCTGATAACATGAACTGAATATGCACTGGAGTTTAAAATAACTTCCTGAATGCCACTTGAAAAACAGAAATAGCACCACTGAAGATAGCAGCAAGAACATATCTGATAAAGATGCTAGGTGACATTTAATCCTATGGAAAGCAGTCTTCATTTTGAAGCAAACTCCTGAAGTTCCAGACAACAGAACTATGTGCATATGTACAATGTACAAATGTTCATATATATACAATGGTTTAGGATCACCCTAAAAATAGAGCTTCTTCTGTCCAGACTTCTCATGTCTGATGATCACACTATTGAAATTTCAACATATTTCACATAAGGGGGTATTTGAACAGAATTAAAAACAAAGTAATCAGAGTATCAGAAATGAACATACACAATGTACAATCAAAAAAAGACATTACATCAGTATTGAGGCTTTTTCTTAGTTATGCAGCAAAACAAAGGCAACATCCCTTCAAATATGCAAACAGGCCAAATGCATCATGAGATAGATGCTTTGTCAGAGTAAGATGCTTGTTTTCATTCTGACTAATATCGTATGCTAGGTCAAAACCCCCTGCCACTTCTATAGCATGGTAAATATACACATGAAATGGGTAAATAAATGCCATGTTTACAGATCTAAAGTTCAGTAAAGCTGCAGTTTCACTATATATTCCACTGACTCACTGCTGCCAAAAGAAACCATCCTGTTCATCTTTTGATGAGCCAAAATCAGGTTTTCTGTTATCACAAAAAAGTGGTAAGATTTGGGAACTAACCCAATCAAAAGTGAAGGGACTTCCATTAAATAAAGAGCAGGATAAAAGAGAATGAAACTCCAGAATACGGCTGCAGACATTCTTAAAATATTTTTTGCCATGCCCAATATCCTCTCTACTTTAGTTTTACTCTTCCAACTTCCATCTTTCACAAGTTTCTCAAGAGAACAACTCTTTCTTCCTCTTTCTCCTAGTGACTGGTAAATGATGTTTACCTTTGGTGAAGAAGATGCATGTTAATATAAGACCATCTGCTGAAGTATTTTTCTATGGCTTAAAATCCCACAACTTTTACTACCTTGATGTATTTACGCATATTACTGTAATGCTAAAATTCACAGCAAAGAAAGATTAAATAATCCTGAAACTGCTGATAATCAAAACATAAAAAGAGCAGAAAACAATCAAAAGGGAGATCTATAGTGAAAAAAACCAACGTATCTTTCTTTTTGTTTTAACCTTCAAGCACCTTAACCTCTTCCTGAATTCAACTACTATCCTCTGTTTCCTAATGGATTAAATTAAAGATTAATGTTCCACACACCTGCTCTTCTTTCCTTTTACCTCCACCTTCACCCCAAATATTTTTTTTTCTCACTCCGGCTCCTGTAGGAACAGGATAGCTCAAATGCAAGAAGAATTTATCAACTATCAGCAAAGTACATTCCTCAAGTAATAACTCCTGTGACAGGAAGTTTAATACAAGTCAAACACAAAAAATGTGTGTCCAAGTGGAGCTTCAGTTCAGTTCAGAGTGCTGCAGCCTCTTCTGCACCAGGAAAGAGATGCTCAAGTACTTTAAAGAGAAAGCTTGTGGGGACAGGTTGCTAAAATGAGTGTTTTTTATCAACTGATTTAACAGCTTGCTCTTAAAAAACAGGCTAAGGATATGACAGTAATACTAATACAGTAACACTGTGCTACAAAATGTTTGTAATTTAACGATACTCTTTATTATATGATCAATATGATCTTCTGAAATCTACACCTTCTTCCCAGCATGGCTGGTATCCACAGCAGTCCATTTATAATTTGCTAATCACCTTCTACTTAAAAATGTCTCCCTCCCAAAAAAATGCCCTGAGTTTTCCTTATTAAAGTTTCTTATATCTGAAACATTATATCTGATCTCCAATTTCTCCAAAGCAAACAGCTAAGCTTTCCAAGGCAGAAAATTCAGTTTGAGTCTTCTGTCAAGCACCATGTAATCCGACAATACTTAAAGAACTTGAAATTTCAAAGACATTGTAATTTCTTTTTCTAGTGAAAGAAGGCAGCAATAATAAATACTGTCAAAATTAAAAGCAATCAGAAACACCAATGGAAGATCAAAAACTTAACTGCATACGTTATATTTAATACAGTATTTTTAGGGCTGAAAGTAACACTGTTCATCTCACTGTTCAGTCTATTAAAATATCCAAGATAAGCAAGCAGCTGATACATTCTGTGTAAGACCACAGCTTATCTCTGTCAAGTCATCATGATGACAACAGACTGCATTCTAAATAGTAATTACCCTATATTTTTATTCACTCAAAGAGACAGATAAGATTTTCATTTCAGATGTGACTTTCAAAAGCTTAATTCCCTCTCCAGAACACAGGACTACTAACAGTACATAACTTGATGTCAATGCAAAAAAAAACGCTTTCTAAACCAAGCTTACATTATTTTTATTTCAGTTAGAATGGAAAAAACCTCCAAGTGATCTTAACTGCATCCATTCTGCCACCTATATTCTTCTCAGAGTTAGTCCTTAAGTCAAGTGCAGAGGGTTACATACCTGTATTAACTTTGAACCCATATCTTACATCCTTGTGTAGCTTTTTGCAAATAGCCTTATTTATGAGGCTATCAGATTTAGGGTTTGAGCACATATGCTGTTTCTTTAATTATACAGACACAACAGATACCTTATTTAACCCCATTTAAAAATGTGATGGGAGTACATGCAGTCACCTTTTTTAGGCTACATAAAAGATTAGAAGACATTTTTAGGCACCCCTGAAATTTTGCCAGCTGTTTAGTAACCAGCAACAAAGTGACTCAGCTACTCCACCGTCAACAGTGCCAGCAAATTCTATTCCAAGCAAGCCAAAGCACTTTTACCTTTATCAGAGAACTGGCGCTCTAATGCATGGAGATCAGGCAGCAGGTGCAAGCAGTTGATGCAGCAATAAGTAAAGAAATCCAACACCACAACTTTTCCACAAAGGTCTTTGTGAAGAGAGATAGGACCTTCAGTGTTTAACCATTGTAGATCTGGAATTCAGAGAACAGTGATAGCCAATTAGGGGAAGGGTAGGGAAAGGCAGACACTTAGAGTGAATTTGCACACCACCACGCAACATTCCTGGTGTATTTAACCTTAAAGAAATAAAAAAGTTCAACATCCCTTTCTACATAGGTAGAAAAGAAAACCAAAAATCCTGTATTTATCCAACTAATCATATGTTTCATGATTCTTCATAGAATTATAGAATAGTATGAGTTGGAAAGGACCTTAAGCTCATCCATTTCCAGCCCCCTGCCATGGGCAGGGACACCTCCCACTAGAGCAGGTTGCTCCAAGCCCCATGCAACCTGGCCTTGAACACAGACAGGGATGGCACAGCCACAGATTCTCTGGGCACCCAGTGCCAGGGCCTCACCACCCTTACAGTGAAGAATTAAAAGTTTTATTATTCATGAGATTTAATGTAATACACTAAATGTATTAAATGTATAAAATTAATGTAATTAATGAAAGTGCAGTTTATATATTTTAATAGATACATTTTAAGTGAAAGAGCATGCAAGCTTCAGAACTATTTTTATATATTTAGAAACATGATCTATTTTATTCAACCCCTAATAATGTCATATGGGTAATTAATTATCTAAAACACACATAAATGGTAGCAAACTAAAGAACTGTTAAACCCTTATTTTTCAACATGTTTGTAAAGGACTCTGAAAAGAGATGACTGAAATGTTTTTGTGGTTACAGTTTTGATCTTGATTTTCAAAGTTCGAGGTGACAGGTATAAATTAATCCCTTTACATAAGAAGAAATACAGCCTTTTCAGATATACCTGGAAGCGATCCTGGTCATTTATTTTAACCACTTAATCTGAAGCATGAAAGCATTCTTTCCTCGCAGGTAAGTGCTATTACTCTGACCGCATTAGAAACTGATCTGAACCTAAGAAATAAATATCCTGTAATATAGTCTGTCATTTTTATCACTTAAGACTTCTGAAAATAAAAGGCATAGGGAAAGACAGATGTGATGCAAGGCAAAGCTGAACTAAATTTCTGAAGGCCTATTTAAAAAAAAAGCATGCTGACTAATCTAAAAAGCCTCAAAACTTCCACTCTGACAGTTTCAACACATAAAGTTCTTACTGTCCCAGGAGAGGTTATTGCTGCTGAAGCCAGCAGGAGGCTTGTTTTCAGTTTCACTAGGAGGAGGATTGAGCTCTGCCTCCATATATTTATAAACAGAAACGGATGCACACACTTTCAGATTTAGTGACTATAATAATTAGCAATTATATGCATTATTTCCATGGTATAAGAGTTCTGCTGTTCATGTTTTAAAAGAGTGGGGTATTCATTTTATGGCATTGTTCCTCTTTTCACTGGAATTAAAATACCTTTCATAAAACATACTGAAAGTAAAATGCATCGACTACCTATGCGAGCTCTTTTTAGAGGAGAAAATAAGTTTTGGCAGAACACAGAAAGTGAAACAGTGCGAAACACAAAAGTGAAAATTCAACTCGGAGGTCCAACTCTAGATAGAAAGAGCATTCACTTTGCTCCAATGTTTAAAAGTCAGAATTTGTTCCTATGATACAAGCTGACCCTCTGAGATCTCTGCTTTGCAGACAGATGTGAGCCGAGCTGCAGAAAGCCTCACTGAGGGTAAAAGAACCCTGAGCAGGACTTGCAAGGTCTTACAAGACTTAACCTTCGATTTCACATTTAGCAGAAGAGATATAGAAATGTGTGAAAGAGAAATGGGCACAGCAGTGAGGAAGAATGACATCTCTAGGCCAGTTTGTGTTAAAAGGGACACAAAACCTGACAAGCACAGGTAAGTCATGGGGAGAGAGCTGGGAAACCCAAGGGGCTGCAGTGAGTCCAAGGGAACTCAAGATAAGGCTGTAAGAGTTGATAAGATTCTTGCTATGACCAGAGGAGAGAGATATCAACATGCTGTACAGAAGGCTTTATTAAAAAAGAAAAAGGAAAGTAAATTAACAGAACTAACAGAGGTTTAGAAGAGAGGCTTTAAAGAACAGGTTTTTGCAATCAGTAACAGGGGAGCATGTATAAAGGGATTCTTTTTTCTCGTGCTTTGCTCCTGGTGCTTTCAGGAGTGACATTTCCTGTGACTAGAAGTGCCTTAAAAAAAAAAACAAACAAAAAAACAACAAAGCGGCTAACGGGGCCGTAATTAAACGGCCCTCACAGGCAGCGGGACTTGACAGAAAACGCCGCACGGCGAGCACTAGACCTCAGCCACCTCTGCCGAGGGGCCCAGCAGCCGAACCGCGCTCCGCCGCGGGGCCTGCTCCGCCACCCACCTCCGCCGAGCTCGGGCACCGTCAGGTCCCGCTCCCGGCTGTCCATCTTCTTCAGGTACTGGTAGACCAAGTTCTCCTTCTCCTGGGAAGTGTCGGCGTCCAGCAGTGCATACTCCAGCTGGGTCTGGGCGGGCAAGAGCCCCGCCAGCCCCTCCGCCGCCATGACAGCTCCCGGGCGAGCCCAGACCGGTCGCTGTTTACCAGCCCACTGTTTCACCACCGCACATTCGGCACGTCCCTCAAAGCCAGCGACGAAAGCTGTAAATAATAATAATACTAATAATAATAATACCTAAGCACAAACACGCAATGCTCTGTTTATTAAAGCGGGACCTTCTCATTCATGGCGTGTTCTTACATAGCTTTAAGGTTCACAGAAGCATATTCGTGAAGAGAATCCCCAGCGGTGATTCCAGCTCAGCAGATTCCACACGGCCCGCTTTTCCCGCCCTGTTCATTTTTTTATTTATAAGTGGAATAGATATGAAGACCGAGGAATATCGCGACAAATGCCAAGCAAGAGACCAATAATTTAAACTGCGGGATTTTTTTTTAGGGGAAGGATATTATGAAATATGCGGAAGGCTGAGCGGCAGCCGCCGTGACGAAGCTGCGGAAACGAATATGTTGCTCCGGCGGGAAGGGCTGAGGAGATGCTGCAGCCTGCGAGCCCGGTAGCTGAGGGAAGCTGAGGAGGGGAGGTGGCGGCTGCCTTCGATGCCCGCGGGGGACTCCGGGCAGACGGCAGCCGCCTGCGGTGGGATCTCAGCGCAGAGGGGAGCGCGGCCCGACCGGCAGCCCCAGGCCGGTGTTGGCCTTCTCTGCCTTGTGGCTCCCGACAGCGATCCCGCAGCTGAACGCTTCGTCGTTTTCGTGTAAAATCATCCCTTTTCGGGGCAGCGAGGTGACAGCCAGGGAGCGGGTCTGAAGGGGCTTCACCTTCCTAGGGCCGGGCGTGACTGGGCGCTTACATGGGGGACACTGAGGAAAATGGCTCACCCTGCGAATCGGGCTGTATCTTGTGTAAGCTTGTGTTTAAAAGAAGTAATTTCAAGTATTCATAGGTGCTCATTAAATGATTTTGGGGATTCACCATGCTTCAGTCCCATCACAGACTGCTGTGTGGTTTGTGGCCCAGTGCTGCATTTTCAAAATGAATGTAGGTGGTTTTCTTCAGATAGTGAAGAGGAGACAGAAGAGAAAACATACTAGTGGAGGGAATGGTACATTTGTGAACTGTTGCTTAAAAGAAAGAATAATTCCCGCGTTGCCATGTCTGACAATACCTCATTGGAAGAGGACATTTGGGAGTACAAATCCATTAGGAAGAAAAAGCATCAGAGTAATGCAGAAAGCATCTCTACACCTGTGCAGACAGTAAGTGATGGCAAGTGCAGGCCAAAAAGGAAGACAAATAGAAAAAGAAAAAAGTCTGTAGAAAAAACTGATACTCTTCAGAAAACTGAGGAGGCATCAAGGCCAAACGAGGATGCAGATCCATGTAAAGATGACAGTAGTGCGCACTCCCAGGAAAGCACGAGCAGCCTCATGGACCAAAGCTCACAAAATGCAAAGCCCGTTTATGATGGATACTGCCCAAGCTGCCAGATGCCTTTTTCTTTGCTACTGGTCCAGACACCTCGATGGCACGTTGCTGAGTGTCTGGATAATCCAGGATCCAATGAAAAAGGTACGCACAGAGTAAGAAAAAAGCCTTCAGGGAAAAAAAAGGCTTCTCACATAATGTTGCTCTAAAACTTGGGTTTTCATATTTAGTTCAAAGTCTGAGAGGGTTGTTGATATGATTTTTAGAATGTTGTTACTGATAATTTATCAGTACTATTTTTGCATGAAATTTTCTGTTCTTTGTGAAGAGCATGGAAGTTTGACATGAATGTCTCACATCATAACCTAATCTCTGTAGAGCAGTGACAAAGATTTATGGTTGTTTGGCAAGCTCAGGTTTTAATAGTTTACTGAAGAAATTGAAGGTGCATACCATTTTACAATAATGGAGCCTGTTTCAATTACTAAGTCAGTGTCAGCAAAAACCCTCCTTCGGTTAAGAGGGTTCTACTTCTGACTGTGAATTTCTTTCTCTTTAGGTATAAATCTTATAAATCCTATATCCATGTTACTGTATAATTTGTCCAGTTGTGTATGGATGGTTGGAAGCTGAAATCTGTCTGTTCTGCTAATTTACTGGTCTATTTACCAGTATATTACTAAAATATACTGGTGCAGTATATTTTAGAAATTTTATACAGAATTATACATGATCATTACTGTATCATACAACAACACAATTTTGCTTTGAGTTCTGTTCAAGAGGATTAAAACTGATGCATTCCAGTTGCTAATTTCCTGTGGGGAAATACCAGGTCCAAACAGATCCAGGTATCCAGTTTATGTGTAGATGAGTGATATGGTTTAGTGGTGGTCTTGGCAGTCCCTGGGATAAATGGTTGCAGTTAATGATCTTAAAGGTCTTTTCCAACCTGGTTCATTTATATGTTTCTATGTTCTTAGCACACCTTGTAGCTTTTGAAACAGCATACAGTCTGGAAACTTGAGTAAAGGCTCTTTTAGGTAACAGGGTCACTTTATTTTTTATATCTTTGTAAGTTTTGTTGAAGTTTCTTCTTCAAGAATGAAGAGAACTTAAATTCATTTCAGCATAAGTACTTTAATCCTGATTTTGGCAGCAGTTTAAGATAAGGCAGATGGTTAACACCTCTTTTCCATCTCCCATAATTAACAGATGAAAAATCCCACTGATTGATTGACATATTCACCTTAAAATTCTTCCACAACAGGCCAGCAAACTCTCAACAAAAAAGGCCTGGGGAATAGCCACAGATTTTTTGCTGAATACTCTTTTCACTGAAGTGAAACCATGAGCTTTTTTTTTCTTTAATGTGTGACCCAGCAGGCAATTTAAAATTGCATTTCAGGCTGATTCAGAACCAAGATTTGGTTTATTTTGAAACATGTCTGCTGGCCTTTTCTGGTGCTGCTGCTCTGAGCTCATTGCTTGCATGTGAGACAATTCGAAACTAGAAGCCATATGATTACATTAGCACAATATTGAAACAGGGTTAGGTATTCATGTTGTTAGAGGGCTGTATTAATTCAGGCGTAGTGAAAAAAACAGCAGCAGCTGTTTGAGTTTAGGTTGGAAGCATTCTCCTTTCTAGCCAGCTCAGGGCAGGAGGTCATACTTCTTACTTGTGCATTCTGTTCCCCTATAGCTGCATTTATAAGAAACAGCTTTAAAATTGTCTCGTGTGATTTTTATTTTAATAATTATGCCAACTATATTTGCAAAGATACTAAAATTACTTCTCTGCTTAACTCTTCTCACAGAGTGTCCTGATGGTTTACTGTGCAATTCCACCATTCCATCTCACTACAAGCGTTACAGCCATTTTCTACTTGCAGCAAGCAGGGCTGGAGATTATCTTGTAAACTCTTTGTCGAACACTTTGGAGAGGAAGATGACATGTTCTGCTGCTCTAAAGCTCAGCTGCTCCCCAGGTCAAGTAGAGCAAATCTCACAGGGTGAGAAACCATCTAAGAGCGTAAAAAATACCCCAAATGATGACTGTACATTGAGGGTTCAGAGTTCACCACAAATGAAGTCTCTAAATTTAATCAGTGAAAGTACTTCCTCTTTTGCACATGTTCAGATGCCTCAAGAGACATTTCAGCATGCAGAGACAACAGATAATTGTGATTTTGAATTTTATGACTTTGTATCTGCTCAGGAATGTGGAGCAGGAGAGGATCCGTGTAGTGAGAAAGATACAAATCAGCTCAGTTTACTACAGTCAAAAGCAGACTTCAGTGAGTGTGAAATTTCTTATTCTCCACTGAGCACTTTTGAGGAAAGTGAAGACGAAACTGAGGAAGAGAAGGTGAAAATACCACAAAAGAAATTATTCGGAGACTGTAACTCTGAAGATGAAGGCTGTAATTCTGTGATGTTTAAAACATTTGATGGACTTCTCTTACAGCAGAAGCCTCAGGATGAACATACCAAACCAAGAGATTCCGTAATTAAAAACAAACACTGTGAGGAAGTTAAGCCATTGGACCATCTAGATCATGGTGTAAAAACTGTTCCTCAGAGTCACCGGAAGTTTTGTAATTCAACATGTGTAGATCATCGGCAAGAGACACTAGCCAGTGCAGCCTCTTCTTTTAACTTGGAGGAGGCTGAAGAGCCTGAATTGATTTCCTCTGCTGCTAAATCAGGTGATACAGAGTCAGAAGATACTGGTGCTTGTGCTTTGGATTCTGCATGCCTGAGTTTTACTGATACGTCATCACTGCTACCCAGAGAAGGTGCTAGGTCTCTTCTGACTCAGAAGAGTAATGCTTTGAGGGAGCCAAGTAACATTTTAACTAATGCAGATAAAATGCCTTCCAACGCAGTTGAAAAAACAGCTTGGCAGGAGACTTTGCAGTCAGCAGTGGAGAAAGAAGGAAACTTTAATACAGCTGCTGTGTGCTTTCCCAGCCCCAACTCTAAAACAGTAACATCTCTTTCTTTAGCAAGTAGGAATGCCAAATACAGTCCTGCCAAAGGACTCAAACAAATGGACATTGGTGTTTTTTTTGGGTTAAAACCCAAAGTAAAAGAGGAAAGCAAAGAAGAGATGTGTCTGAGTGAGGGAAAGCAGATATCAAGTTCAGTAACTCCCAATGGAAAGAGGCCTAGACAGCAAAAAAGGAAAGCTGAAGGGTCTGTGGAAGATGTAGAAACAGTTACTGAAAATTCAACAAAAAATGGAGCCTTTGCAGATGTAAGTTCTGGTGGCCAACAAAGGTGGAGAAAAAAGTTTGACGCGTTATCTACTGCAGGTGAAGGAACAAGAAAAAAGCACTGCCCTTTCTACAAGAAGATTCCAGGTGAGAGAGAACTGTTGCTTTTTGTAGAGATTAATTTTGGCTTGAGTATAGGGTTGGGGTTTTTTCCTTAATTGAGACTTCAGTATTCTACACTTTTCATAACCGTTTAGATTGGAGCGCATAATGAATTTTCTTTTCTCTGAGTTGATAAAGTCTGGCGTAGGTGCAGATCTCCAGAAGAAGGTGTTTGCAGAACCAGAGTTAGCAATGGCTGAAAACAGTGAAATAGTTATCTCACCAAAATGATTTCAAGGACTGACTTCTGAATGTTTTTGCTGCAGCTACTTTCTTAAATAATTTTGAATATACTCCTTGTTAATATTCACTCCTAATGCCTGAATTTAATCTTTCACGTTGCTTCAGTTGTTCCTGAAAACAGGACTGTCAGTAGCAATTATTTCCTTACACTAAGTTAAAAGAATGGAGTTCAGTTTTGTATTTCAAATTCAGTAGTATTAGAAATATGATTTACTGCAACTGTGAAAGCAAAGAAATGAAAACCAAGCGGATGAGTTTAGTTAAGGAAACAGAAGAATTTATCAGGATCTCCTCAAGCAGTTACATGAGTTACATGCTGATGGATCAGTGGCTTAAAGAGCTTCAAGTCCTCACAGTTCTGTTTACCGCCAAAAGTTTGTCTTAGTCATAGGGAGGTACTTGAGGAAGCCAAATAGAAATATATTAGTGATCCAAAGTGCAAAGCTGCTTCTTGAAAACTGATATGTAAGTCTTTGTGGGGCTACACCAGCATCATTGCTTCTATGGGCTTAGAGAATTTTCCATATATAATAAATTTCAAGAGCAGGCTCCTATGCCTACAATGCAATTTTAAAGTTGTTTTGTTATAAAATGTATTATCTTTGTTCTGAATTTTGTTACTCCATTTGAAGTCTATTTGACTGTATTTTCTGTGTTGCTAGAGATACATATTTATCCCAATGGCCTGGGATAGTTCAGCCTCCCTGGGGTTTTGAGTCTGGTACCTCTCAAACACTTGGGCATTTTTTGGTTTGTGATTTTTAGTTAGCAGACTGCTATGTTGTTTGGGGAGTTACAAATCCATGAATCTCTAACCTGAAGTAAGTAGAGCCATTGCTAGTTCTAGAAGATCTGGAAAAATTATGTTACATAAAATGAAAAAATACTTGAGTATCGCCAGACAAATTAGTTCTATGTGCTATCTGGCGGCCTTAAGAAGATGTGAAAGGACCATCTGTCAGTATGTTTGCATTTGAAACAAATATATTTGCAGAGAAAAGGTCTGTCTTCTCTCCAGCCCTCTTTATGCAGCATCATTATACAAACAACCTCACTGAAAGCATACAATGGCAAACCAGTCACGTTTCATCTCGGCAGATAGATTGGAAGCCCCTACATTGCCTGCTTCATAATTACGTTGGTCAATGGGAAACTGAACATGAGCCACTTCAGTGTGCGCTCACAGCCCAGAAACCAACAGTGCCCTGGGCTGCATCAAACAAAGCATGACCAGCAGGTCAAAGGAGGTAATCCTGCCCTTCTGTTCCTGTGAGACCCCACTTGGAATACTGTGTGTACTTCTGGTGTCCTCAGCATAAGAAGGACATGGAGCTGTTGGAGCAAGTCCAGAGGAGGCCACGAGGATGGTCAGGGGGCTGGAGCATCTCCTGTATGAAGACAGGCTGAGAAAGTTGGGGCTGTTCAGCCTGGAGAAGAGAAGCTGTGCGGAGACCTCATAGCAGCCTGCCAGTATCTGAAGGAGGCCTGCAAGGGTGCCAGAGAGGAGCTCTTCATCAGGGACTGTAGCTATAGGGCAGGGGGTAATGGGTTTAAATTTAAGCAGGAGAAGTTCAGGTTAGATATAAGGAAGAAATTCTTCACTGTCAGGGTGGTGAGGCGCTGAAACAGGTTGCCCAAGGAAGCTGTGAATGCTCCATCCCTGGCAGTGTTCAAGGCCAGGTTGGACAGAGCTTTGGGCAACATGGTCTAGGATGAGGTGTCCCTGCCCATGGCAGGGAGTTAGAACTGGGCAGTCTTAAGGTCCTTTCCAACCCAAACCATTCTATGATTCTACATGCTAGCATGTTTTAAGAGGATTATTAAATACAGAATAATTGAATGATTGCAATTTGATTGCAAAATGTATTTTGTTAAGCTTCAGTTACCTGTTTTGTTTTGTGTAAAGATGTTGGTATTAGATTTTAATCTGCATGAACTTTCAGAAATACCAGCAAAATACAGGTAAATATGTTTCATTTGCTTCAGCAGTTGCCATCTGTGTAGGATGCCAGCTGAACAACAGGTATTTGGGAGGCCTGTGAAAGTCTATGTGTGGACACTTTGTTAAATTTTTATTTAGCAAGTGAAAATCTTTTTTGTGACTGACTCGTACACAAACCATGCTCATGCTTAAATGGCTCCTTCAACTGAGTGCAGTGTAGCTGTGTTACCTTTTCATTTGGAAGAAAAAGAAAAAAGGAACATCTAGTTAGAAACTAGTTCTGAACTGTGCAAGTTTGCTGACTGGCTTCACTTCCCTTTTTGCTTTAGGAACTGGTTTTACAGTTGATGCCTTCCATTATGGAGAAATTGAAGGCTGCACAGCTTATTTCCTTACTCATTTTCATTCTGATCACTATTGTGGGCTAACAAAAAACTTCATGTTTCCAATCTACTGTAACAAGGTAAGATTTTCCAAGATTACTGGGTATTATGAAATCCCTATACAGCTATAATCACTTTTATACTGGTGAAAGTAAACAGATCAGAGATTCCTGTGTGTCCTGTGCTTCAGGCTGCTGAATGGCCAAGACTGCTGTTAGCTGTCATATGTCAAATCAACTCTTCTTCACTTGTAACATGGTAGGGCACCTTGCCTCATCAGCCTCTCCAGAACATGCATCAAAAAACTGTTTCTGATTTACTTTAGAAGTCCCCTGGAATGCCTGTGTTCTGTGTTGCCCTTCCAGTAGGTGTTGGGGTGATGGCAGTCCTCTGTGGTAAGATCCAGGGCCTGTAACATGGAAACTTCTGTTGTTTAAAGAAGGCTTTACCCATCCCCTCTTTTTGACTTGGCAGTCTATACAGATGTTATTCCCCCTTGTTTGCCTCCTTTCTGATTGCAGTCCATAACCTGTTGGGCTTTTAAAAGTTTGCCTTTTTTAAGACAAGCTTTCTTTCAGTTTGCTTTTTGAGAGGTGAAATGCTACTGAAAGACTTGATTATACCCAGTATCTCATCGTTTCTCATAGTTTCTCTCTAAGCCAAACAGTCTGGCTTTGAGAGCTTTTGTTTCTAAAATAAACAAAGGCTTTTTTTAGATTTTGTTCCTATTCCATATTAACTCCTTTCCCTGTTGTAGATAACTGGCAATCTGGTGAAGAGCAAACTTCGAGTCAAAGAGGAGTACGTCCACATACTGCCAATGGACACAGAATGTATAGTGGATGGGATCAAAGTGGTGCTGCTCGATGCCAATCAGTATGTATTACTGCATTTGTTGTGCAATATTTGTATGTATAGAATATTAAAGAGCTGTACAGACACAGTTTATATTTTTAGGAGTTTTAGGGGATTTGAAAAAATAAGAGTGAAAATACTTCACATTCCTGAGTTGGCTTAGTAACATGCATTTTCACTTCAGGAATGGATTAGGCATGTAGGAGCCTAAATTTCTTACAAGTAATTAGCTTCTGAAAGAGGTGAACTTTGAAGGAGAATAGGCTTTTTTGATCATTTTGATTTAACTTCATTTTGTTTGCTTGTAATGAGTACCTAATATTAACCACACATAGCTCCGTAACCATTAAGTTTGTTGAGAGGTTGAATGATTTTTCTAGTGGTTTGCACGCTTTAATTTTTGGTCTCTACTTGGCAACATCCTACATTTGTTTATCAGATACGTTAGGTTCCTGTAGCTTCAACTGAATAGAGTGAAATCCTCAGCAAAAGAAAAATGAGGTACTTTGGAATCCCAGGAGAGACAAAACCTAACCAACATTTTGAAAATTGAACTTTAAAGATAAACCTGTTTAAATCTGGAGCAAAATTTCTCCTGGATTTGGTGGTAAAGGGTGAGATTTTTGTCCGTTATGCTGGCAATGTGTGGTTCAGTAGCACCAGACTTACAGCCCTGTGCTGTTGCTGTGATGCCTCTTGGTACCTTATTTGGCTATGGGTTAGGGGAAGAGTCCTTTCTCTAAAGTATATATTGTCACACAGGGCTGTATCATGGCTAGTTTGAATATTGCTTATTGTATGATTTGTTTATAGTTAGAGATAAGATTCCATGAAGTCCTTTGAGAACCCTTTCTGGGAATGCAGAAAGCCTTGTTGCTTATGTAATTTGGACACTTCTCATTTTTCCTCTTTGTGTCTCTGATCCTCTGCTTCAATTTAAAAGGCATATAAACCTTAGGTACAAAGTTCAACTTCTTGGAGAGGTCACCAGTTCTGTCATTTGAGCTCTGATTCATGCCATTTATTTTTTTTTTTGAGATTTCATTTATCCGTTACAGATGATTCGTGTCCAGAATAGTCCCACTCTGGTTTTCTAGTCTGAGCTCTTGCCCTTCAGCCTTGGCAAGGAACTGCAAAAGGCGCAGTGAATGCACTGTGGCCAGTAACAGAATTGTGTTTATAACCAGAGAATTGTGGATGGTGGATAGTGTTTAAAATCTGCAGATAGAATTTAAAAGGAAATGATTCAGTAAGTCCTGCAGGAATGAAGATGTATCTGGAACAATACAATTTTCTTTCTCCTGAATAAGAATCCTGTTTCTCCTTTGAATCAAGTATAGAACCTCAGGGATTGCAACAGAGGCTGCGTATTTGTTGTACATAGAAGACAGAGGATCCCAAAAAGACAGTTAGTGCTTGATTACTGTTGGCGTGGTTTTTTTCCTTTTTTCCATCTCAGCTGAGAACTCAAGTCCAGCTTATCTATGACCATAAGATTAACTTCAGAATTCCTTTAGAAGCCACAAACTTCTAGTTAAATTAGGCTGCGTAGTAGGTGTAATTTAAAATGCTGTTCTGCACAGCTCCCTGCCACTGAATGTAGTGTGGTATATCTCTTAAGGTGGTTTATCTGTCTAGAGAACTAACACAGTTTTATGGGGTTTTTTGTCTGTTACAGTTGTCCAGGTGCAACAATGATCCTTTTCTGCCTACCCAGTGGAACTGTTATTCTGCACACAGGAGACTTCAGGGCAGATCCATCTATGGAGCGCTACCCTGCTTTGAGTGGTCAGCAGGTTCACACCCTTTACCTTGATACCACGTAAGTTGTGTTGAATTCCTAGGGTTGGTTTTTTTTCCCAATATAACGCTCTTTTCAATTTAATAAGACTTTATATGAACCAAATAAATGTAAGTGTAAATGACTGACATAACTGTTTTAACACTTGTTAGCTCTATTAAGTGCTGAATAAAATGAGGGATTTATTTGAAGTCCATGAATGTCTAGCTTGTTCATCTGTTATGTTGTTATATGAGAGAATAGAAGTGGGTAGTAGAAAAGATGTTAAAGCATTTTCTGAAATGACATTGAGTGGTATAAATTCTGGGTGGCAAAACTCAGAGCTGAACATTTCATGTATGAAATAAGAGGTTCATAGAATACTTTTTATGTGGATTCAACTCTATTGTGAAAAAGGGCGTGGGGGAATTCAAAGAGTGAAAGAATGCCAAATGATTCAATCAGTTGTCCAAGTTTTCATTAGACCTTTCTCTGACTCATATATATAAAATTGTTTTTCTGTGCATGGTGACTAAAGCCCAGCTGCAGACTTTCATTTCAGCTCCATATGTTTCTGCCAATGAATAATGCCTTATGGTATGGTTTGTGTGCCTGACAAAAAATAGACATGAGGATGTAATTAGTAAGTGATACAAATATCTATCTTGAAAGAGCACTTGGTATTTATAGAGAAAAAACTGCAGAACTGAGTGTCAGTGGCAGACAAGGGAATAGTTGAAGAGAAAAGACTGATATACTCAATGTGGATTTTATTGCAGCAATTTCATCTGGGCTCCTCAGTTTCTAATAAATAGATTGCATGTAGACTGAAATGCTGTAGAAGGTAACATCTTTCTCATTACTTTGTTACTGTATGCATGCAGTTTTGAGAGACTTCTTGGTGAATTCACATCCTCTATTTTGTGTAATAAAGTGGTGTTTCTTGTTTCCATGCTCCAGATACTGTAGTCCCGAATACACTTTTCCTTCTCAACAGGAGGTTATCCAGTTTGCTGTTAATACTGCCTTTGAGACAGTGACTTTAAACCCACGTACTCTAGTTGTCTGTGGCACCTATTCCATTGGAAAAGAAAAGGTTTTTTTAGGTATGTAAAAAAGTGTACTGGATCCAAAAACTAAATACCTAAGTGTTAAAAGATATTTTCTTGAAGGTATAAAGGGTCTTTTAGTTGTGATGGTCAGGTATTGTGTAAAGGAATTAAATATATTTAATAATCCTACTGCTAGTATTTTAGTTTTCTAATCAGTAAGTTTTAGCTTTCTGAAAGAAATCTTTCTGCCATGTTTACAATCCCCCTTGAATATACACAAGGCCAATCTGGAACCTATTTGATTGTGGAGAGAAAACTGCTAATGGAAATTAAATAATAATAATAAAAAAAACCTGAAAATGAGGTCTTTATGACACTTCTGTTGTTAATAATTTCATGTAGTCAAGAAAAAGCAAAAGGATATAAATATTCTTAAACTTCTATTTTGATAACAGTTTTTCCTTCCAGTTTTCTGTTATGTATTTTCCTGTTTGTTTAGAGTCATCAGTTTTAATGAAAAACATTTTAACAAAGCATTCCCCGAACCAAAGCACATATTTTTTGATTTAATGAAAAACTTGTGTGCTATGCTTCACTTGCTTACAGCATTACAGAATCATAGAATCATAGAATGGTTTGGGTTGGAAAGGACCATAAGATCATCTAGTTCCAAGCCCCCCTGCCATGAGCAGGGATGCCTCACCCTAGACCTTGTCACCCAAGGCTCTGTCCAACCTGGCCTTGAACACTGCCAGGGATGGAGCATTCACAACTTCCTTGGTCAACCCATTCCAGTGCCTCACCATCCTCACAGTAAAGAACTTCTTCCATATATCTAACATGAGCATCCCCTGTTTTAGTTTAAACCCATCACCCCCTATGCTGTCACTACAGTCCCTGATGAAGAGTCCGTCTCCAGCATCCATTAGGAACCAGCATGATTGCCCAAGTGTATACTCAAGAGCAGGCAGGTATTTTTCAGTAGTAAAAATGATCCAGTGATCCAAGCAAAAAAGTTAACTCTTACAGTTTTCTTTATCTGATTTCTTCCCAATTAATCTTAAAGCAATTGCTGAAGTTCTGGGCACAAAAGCAAGCATGTCCCGTGACAAGTACAGAACACTGCAGTGCTTGGAGTCAGCAACTGTGAATTCCCTCATCAGTGTGGACTGGGATGGAACTTTGCTTCATATCCTTCCCATGATGCAAATTAATTTTAAGGTAAGTTCAGAACATATACTCTATGGATTATCCTGGTGGTTAATCTTACTCTTGGCTCCTCCCAACCAGTGTTTGGTGCTTTGCAACCTCTTGTCACATCGTATTTATTTAGCAGAGTTTTGACATGTAGCAATACATTGAAAATGCAGTGCAATTAAACATTAATAACTGTCTCCAAACATGATGCACAGAAAGTGTAATTTCACTTCACTAAGGTGTTTGTACAAGATAACATGAGGGTTGTTCAAAGGCTTGCTCTTTGCGGGCCTTTTTGAAGTAGATTTATGTAATGACTGCAGGATCTGTCCTATTAGCAATTAATATGTTGTGACATGGAGTCCCTGTTTTCAGCCTGTCTTTTACCTGGTATGATGCAGGGAAAGGCTAAAAGGATTTTCTGTCAGTCTCTGTTTTGAGGCAGCCTCTGAACATGGCCACCTTTGGTGTTTGGTAAAGGAATAAGGTTCTTCATGTTCTTCTCAGTTCAAGTTCTATGTATTTATAATCATATTTTCATCTTCTAGAAGAATAATTCCCTCTCCTTATCCTAGAATGATAGAATGCTTTGGGTTGGAAAGGATCTTAATATTGTCTATTTCCAACACCCTGCTGTGGGCAGAGATGCCTCACACTAGACCATATCACCCAAGGCTCTGTCCAGCCTGGCCTTGAACACTGCTAGGGATGGAGCATTTACCACTTCTTTGGGCAACCTGTTCCACTACCTCACCACCCTCACAGTGAAGAACTTCCTTTATAGGAAAGAATTTCTTCCTTTTTCTTCTAAAAGAATAATTCTCTCTCCTTTGGTGCTGATGTTTCACGTGGGACTAAGGATACTTGAAAATCAGTGGAAACTTGCACATAAACAAATGCACACGTTGAGCGAGTTGAAGGACGTTTCATATAAACACACATGCTTTAGTTTTTTCCACACACAGTCTTCTCTGATATTTGTAGCAAGAGCAAGTAAATGAGTTTATTTTAAGACATTGTTTCATGTAAGTTGACTTCAAATGCACATCTCAGTTGAGATTTGAGGCAGTGGCTTTTTGGTGGGAGTTTTTGTGGGAATTTCTTCCCACAAAAGTAAGTAAGTAGTTAGGAAAGGTGACTAATTCCTGGGGGGAAGTATTTTTCTATAAAGACTGCAAAATACAGAATGGCATTAAGGCAAAGCAGGAGGCTGGAGATTAAGGATAACCTGGAAGAAAAACAGTGGTTGCTTACACCTTATGGACTTGGATTAATTTTCCTGCTTTGCTTCAGGCCTGCTGTGCCATCTGAAGCAAATCCTTCAGAGCAAGATGGTATTTAGCTGCAGGACCAGTCAATGTCAGAGTAGACCTAAAAAGGAGAAAAAGAGGCTTTATGATTTGGATGGGAGCTGCAGGAGATGGAACTTAAGCTATTAATGTTTTAACATTGTTCTATAATCTTTTCCATGGTGGGGCAGAAAATGAGTAATGGCAACGTGTATGGATTTATTTTTAACTTGTTGTGTTGTCTTAAACAGGAATATATTTGGGTTTCTTCTGCAGATTTTGGGGTTGTTATGTGATTCTGCTGTCATGTGTCCCACCATGTATGGTGTACTCACATAGCTGGGCTTTTATGCAGAGGGTGTGATTATACCATGAGAATGTCTGGACAGCTTGGCTTCTCAGAGGCAGTTGTATCATGCAGGGTCTTACCTCTGAGAATAGGAGGTTCTAGACAAATCTAGAGCATGCTAGAAGTGATACCTGGACCACAGAAAGGACTAGGAATGATTAAAGGCACAGTCATCTAGTGGACAATGTGGAGAATGTTAAATACTTACAGATGAGTTCCTGTCTTATTTCTACTCGGCATCAGTAAATAGGAATGCAGAAAAGGCATTATTTTTAAGAATACATCATCTCATCTCTTGCAATCTTGTTCTAGTTAAAGAATGATGAATGATATTGTCCTGTCTTTACAGACCATGTAATTTTTGGCACCGGTTCCATGGAACTGGCTGGATTACACTGGGTGTTTTTTCTTGAATTACTGGCTTATTACTGGGGAAGGCAGAATTTTTTAGTGATCCTCATTACTAAATGCCAATAGCTTCATTATCCTCTGGGTCTCTCTTACCTCTCCTGTTTTATTTGATCCCATAGCCCTCCTCAAAACCACAATTTACTTCTTAATTTGGGCTAATTTCCTGTCTATGTATATTTGCAGCTGAAACTACAAATCCATTAAATCCTAATGGGAAGATTCTCTGTCGAAAGCTCAGATTCAGTCCTGACTTAGTAAACCAAGTACATCTGTGATCCTGTAGAATGCAAATAGCCGCTCCCTGATGGCATATTATATTATCCCCCAGAAGCCACAGTTTTATGCCCTATTTTAATTTGTCATGCCCTTTACTAATAGAAAACCCCCCAAACTTGTCTGTGTGCCATGTTTGACAGGTCTAATAACTATGAACATGATTGTACCAGCATTGAGGTGAGATTTTCAGAACTGCCTGTGATTGAAATGCACAAATCATTTTTTAATGACATTGAAATTGCATCCTTTAACATAAATGTTGCACACTTGATTTAAAACAAAATGTAAAAGCAGATCAGCATTGGTTAATATAATAATCATGGTATTTGAAGTGGTGTATTTAGATTTCATTAGAGCAAGGGGAGCAAATACTTCAATTATTACCTGAAGTTATGTTAATCTTACAAAAATGAAGTGTGAAGAAGAATTTGACTGCTGCAGTTACATCTGTCATCTAGTGAGGGCTGAACATTTTCAGTGTATTGAGAGTCATGGCAGCCAGCCACAATTCCTGCTGCTGAATGAAACATATTGTGGTTGGGTCTTTTGTGGTTTATGTGCCTGGTTGGATGGATTCTGTATGTTGCTACTGGATGTTGTACTGAAGGTGCCATCAAATGTGGCAGTGTTACAGGCAGCTTTCTACTTCCCTGCTTAAGTTTTCAAGTGTCTGGCAGGTCAGTGACATGGTTTAGTGGTGGTCTTGGCAGTGCTGGGGTAATGGTTGGACTTGATGACCTTAAAGGTCTTTTCCAACCTAGCTGATTCTATGACTCTATCACAGCCTGCCTATCCCCACCTTTTGTTAACCAGTCTTTATTTTGTATTCCTCTTCTGGCTGCTGATACAAAGTTTATGATTTTGAGTTCTTTCATCTTGTAAGGCTTTCAGATGGAGACTGCGCCTTTAAGGTTTTGTACAGGACACATGCAACTGATTTTCTGTTTTTATAATAATACTGAAATAATCCTGTTTGAAATAATACTGACTTCACTTTATCCGGGAATAGGACTGTACATTCTTTACGCTTCCCTTTCATCCTTTTCCAGTCTTAGCTTAACATTAAAGGCTAACTTAACCAATTTGGAAACTTTTTCAAGTTCCCTTTTTTTTTTAAAGGTAGTTTCATTCTTATCCTGAATGGAGATATGGTAAAACATGGTTTAGTGCTCTGAGCCATGCACTGTACTCAACTAATGCACAGCTTGCTGTGATTTTTTTGGGTAGCTTAATTAACTCGGAGCGCTTCTGGGCATAAGCAGATGTCAGGATCTCAGTGGCACTTTAACTAGATGATTCTACACTGAAGCAGACTTTCACCATCTTTTATCACCACTCAGCTGCCAGAGTGCTGACCTCCAGCTGAGAGGAAGAAATGGATTATTTGGGGAGCATCATCTGTAAGAGGATGTGATTAGGCCTTACATATTCTGATCTGTAATACGTGGCTAGTAACATGGGATTATTCAGATGAAGCAATTGAGATCCTAAGGTACAAGGTGCTCTGCAGATGTAAACATTTATCACTAATAATTCCAAAGTAGATGATATTTATGTTAAAACATGAAAATAAAGTTTAGTCTGAAGCCTCTCCATCATGAAATTTCCAACCTTTAGACTAAAAAGCTATTTAATGGCATTCAGTATATGCTGTGTTCTTTTCACAGGGCTTGCAAGATCACTTGAGTAAGTTTTCTGAGAATTTTGATCACATTCTGGCTTTCAAACCTACTGGATGGACCTACTCTGATTCATGCCTTTCTCTGGTGGATATCAAACCTCAGACAAGGGGAAACATCACCATATACGGTATAAGTGTGGTAAAGATTCACTTTGTGTGGCTGCTTTTTGTATTTTTATTCTGGAAGCTCCAACTGTTCTTGTAATCAATGCTTTTTCTGATAACTCATTAAGAAACCAAACAGATGGTCTCTCCAGGAGAGAGCCATAAACGGAGTAATAGAGAATGCAGTAAATGCAGCTTTTTTACATATATTTTACTCCTGTCCTCCTCATGCAGATAAAGGCTTTTATCTGATATAGAGAGAGACTTTCAGGGGTGAAGTCTTGGTCTAGCTGATGCTGGTGGCAGTGCAGTTCCAGAGCCAAGATTTCATTCTCTGCCTTACTCATTTGTGGGAGGCTGTGGGTCTTCTTCTCGGATCACTCACCTCTCGGTCGGTGAAGTTAAATGACAGTCACTTAACTAAGTGCATTTGGTGTCGCTCAGTTTGCACTGATAAATGACTCAGTAACTTAATGCAGGGTAGGTTTTCCAGAAGGAAAATCTGGGGTTTCATTTTACTTTAGCTATAAACTTTAAATCTCAAATAGGAATTAAGAAAAATATATATTATCTAAAGTATTTCTTAGCTGGAAGGCTTGCAACAGTATCCTGGCAAGGAGCTGAGCAGACTGACAGATTGCTGTGATATGTTTCATTTCAGGGATTCCTTACAGTGAGCACAGCAGTTACCTGGAAATGAAGCGGTTTGTGCAATGGCTGAAGCCACAGAAAATCATCCCCACTGTAAATGTTGGTGACTGGAGAGCAAGAAGCTTGATGCAGAAGCATTTTACTGACTGGATGGTTGAGGACAGTGGGCATAAATAGATATAAGGAAGAATGTGTATTTCAGAGGAGATGGGCTGGAGTGGGAACTGTGAATTCCTGTGTATTTTATTTAACTCCTTTTTCCTTGAAGTTTTCTTTAGGGAGGATGAAGCTGCCATTCTCCTGAGAAAGCATGAATTTGCATTTAAAAAAAAGGCACTTTTCTTTCTCATGTACCTACTACTTATTTTTAATATAACTTAATAACTTTTTTACAGCTACATATCTCAGGTTAGTTTTATCTTACTCTCTTCTCCCAATTCTTTGTTTTCCTCACGTTTTGGAGATGCCCAGATGTAAAAGCTGTGGAAGAAACCACCTCCAGGTTAATCATTCCTGGAAAGGTATGATTGTAATAATAAATGAGACTATATTAAGCTTATGCCACATGCTGTCAGTTCAGGCTTCAGAGAAGCTGGTTTCAGGAGACAGAACTAGCTATTGCAATTCAAATCTTGTAAGCAAACTGTACCTTGTGAAAGGACTGGTTCAGCTTTTGCAGCGTATCTACTTCAGAGAATGCTTTTTATATAAAGATATTGGTATCTACTCAAGATTTTCTGATCTTATTTAATAAAGAACTCTCATGAAGCTTGTATGTTCTTTCTGAGCAAAATGCATTTCTTTTCAGTTGCTACTCTTGAGAAACCTGGCCTGTAGTATCTGTGGTGAATGTGCTGTGTATGTCGCTCTTGCATCCTGGTAGTGCTAGTTCTCAGCACGTGCTCCAAGCACAGAATCATAGAATAACAGAATGGTTTGGGTTGGAAAGGACCTGAAGATCATCAGGTTCCAGCCCCCCTGCCATGGGCAGGGACACATCACACTAAATCATGTCACCCAAGGCTGTATCCAACTTGGCCTTGAGCACTGCCAGGGATGGAGCATTCACAACTTCCCTGGGCAACCCATTCCAGGGCCTCACCACCCTCACAGTAAAGAACT